>BQNB010000140.1:5742-148242 GCA_026074375.1 Tanacetum coccineum | reverse complement strand
AAATGTCAGAAACAAGTTATATAATGACTAATGATGATCTTTGTAAATCTTTTTGGATAAGGAATACAAAGATGTTGTTGATGAAGAGATATAGTAAAGTCCTTCCTATTGCACATCCGCATAATCCACATGAATGTTATTGAAAATCAAACATCATTTGCCTATTTATCTGCAACGGCGGTTGTCCCATTCCAGTGACACGTGTTGTCAAGGCATTTGGAAATTATTTGCATAGACGTTTGCATGGCTGCAGAGACCAGTTGTCTTAAAGCTTGATTGATGTCTTCAGCTCCATTGTTAAGCCTAATTGTGTTTATAGAATGGAACATGCGCAGAATGATGGTGGTGGCACAAATCTATCATGATTATTGTCATTTGCTTATGGTAAGTGAAAGATTGTCATGAAGCCATCTAGTGTAAGAGAAAGCTTTTTCTTGTCAAGCATAAACGTGAGCCTATACTTTGATTTGTCTTCCTTTAAAGTATGCCAGGAACTGTGCCATTTAGATCCATGGTTAGAGAAGATAGCAGCATACTGAATCGTAAGGTGATTCTTGATGATATTCGTCGTATTTTGCTTTAGGGTGGACATTGCACTTGTCAAGATCAACATTCTAGTTGGCATCTCCTAAGATTTATCGTTTGTTTGGAGGACACAGTTCGTCTGGATTAACATCAGCTGCATGTTGTTGTTGTGCCATGATGATTACTAAATGAATAAAATTGAGAGGTTAAATAACAAATAATTCATTTGAAATTTTTGTCTTTTTCATCTATATGTTTTATAAGTTCTAGCTATTCTTTGAACAGTATTTTTGATCGAGGTTTCTTTCTTATGTGCTCGTGGTCTTGCGCTTTTTCTAGCACATGTCATACGCTTTATTCGAATGTTCTTTTTGATTATCTTTTTTGTGTGTTTGACAATTCCTCTTTTTTCTGAACCAGCTTTTGATTTGCTTTTCGCGTATGATTTAGCATATCTCGTTCTTGTGTTTTAGAATATCCTCACAGAAAATTGTCTTTGTGACATGAGACTATTAGAATGTTGAGATGTCTCTTTTGATTTTGAATCAAGACTCTTTTGTGAAAAATGAAAGAGAAATCATACAACTTCTTAAAATTGTTTTTGTGAAAGAGTATCATTTTGAACCCATATAATCAGATTTTGAGAACGTTTTCAGAAGATCTTTTTGTCCAAAAACTTTACTTTAATGATGTTCGATAGAATTACAAATGCCACAATTGGGAATGTCACTAAGTCACTCACTCCTCATTTTGTTCATGCTCAGAAAAAACTGGCGTAACAGAACTTATAGACTATAGACCACTTAAATAATTGAGACTTGGATTTCAGATTCAAGTTATTATAAAAACTTTTTCACTTTCATATTTTTTGACATGAATCCCTAAATCATTATGAGACAAACACATCTATTTCAATAATCTGAATGGTCACCAAGTCACTCAATGCCTCATTCTCGTTTCGATTCTAGAAACATCGGTCGGAAATCCGGACATGACTTAGACCACTTAAACAATATGAATGAGACAGTTATATGTGAACATATCTTATGATAATCAATTTAAAAAAAATCTTGTTTCATGAGTGCACTAATTATTCGGTTGTTTTCAAATACACATGAGAAACTAGTGTGTTGTTCCACAGACATGTTCGGAGCTATGATAATACTCAAATAGCATTAGAGACATTATCCACAACTCATTGTTCTGATTGTGACTTTTGATTTTAGCTGAAATTTTGACATTTGGATTTTTACTGGAGTTGACATTTTGATCTTTTAATGAATTTGGAAAAAATATATAGAAAATGAAAGAAACCTTTGTTGTTTGAAAAACCAAAGATCTCGAGTCGCTTTTAATACCAAAAATATATACATCAAAGTCAATACGTTGATAATTCATCAAAATCGATAAACCTCAATGTCTTGTTTTGCGAGTTTCATTTTTTACATCGAATTTATATTGTTGGAACGTTTTCTCCGTTTAATGGTTAGTTAACTTCACAAAAAGATGCAGATTCTCTGTTATCGTCTTTGATCGCATTACACTTGTTAACACAATTCAAGTGTTAATTCGACAAACTCGGTAATATTGATGTTACGCGTGTTTAAACTCCGAAGTCAGAAACATGTATAGATCTGTATTCAAAAACGCTTAACAACTTAGCGTTTGGGAAAGAAAACGTTTTTAATCGTGTACTGAACTCAAAGGCTTTCGTTGATTTTCTACTCAAACTCTGATAGAGGACCTTGGTAAGAAAAGTTTAAAATGAAAAACATTTCTTCCTTTTTTAGACAACACACGAAAAAGATTTAGAAATTACACTTTCAGTCCCTTTAGTTTTTACGATCCCGTAATTTTTGATTTTGATTTTTTTATAAAAACTCCCCCTCAGAGTATTAATGGATTTCATTTTATAATAATTGTCCATCCCAATTTTCATAAAACTCCCCCTCTGGAATAAAATACATACTCTAGCCACGTTAGTCCTGAAATAGAAAAGGTGTTTGTGTTTTAAAATAAATAAAATTCCCCCTTGAAAAAATATAGCTTATTTCAAATTCAGTTTATTTGAGAAGTTCCATTGTTTTTATTTTTTTATTTCCGAATTGATGTATCGTTTGAGTCGAAAAAATTTTCCAATTACTCCTTCGCAGATTATTTATTTGGGTGACTTACAGTATTTTCTCATTTGTAGCTTTTTTATAAAAAACATGGAATATGAATCTAATCATTGTTGATCTTTAAATCTATGTTGTATTGTTGTTTTTTGTTTTATTAATATAATGAAAATAAAAATCTTGTTTTGATTTTTGTTTTTTTTTACAATTTTTTCTTCTTTGTTAATTGCGAAAATATGTCTTTACTGTTCTTGATGTCTCCTTGTAGGTGATCTTTTCAAGGGAAATGACTGTTGTCATGGCTTTTTTTCCATCCTGTGGTTGGACGTCATAAATCTTCATACCATTGCGATAATTGTATACATTGATACTTCAAAGCATTCTTTGGGAATAGATCCGCAAAGTTTTGCGTTATTCTGTCCCGACAAAAGTGTATAGTTCACAGTACCCTTCTCAACTTGTGGCACTAATAAAATGTTAACGGATGTCTATGTGTTTTGTTCCCTTTCAGATGCTCGGGGGGGGGGGGGGGACTGGGTTGTAACTAATGAGATTAGCATATGGCACTATTGGAATTACAATACATCGGAATTACGCCGATTTGTATTTGTATCCATAGTTTGCTAAAGTTCGTGTACGATCCAAATGACTTGTGCACCAGATCTGCGGATAAGGAAAACATATTCAGTCTCTAGCAGTTAGTAGTTAGTCAGTCGCAGTACAATCTTGTTTTTTTCGAACTCCATATTACTAGAGCTTTCCACGCTTTAGATATAAAAATTGCGAATCCTGAATGTTGATGTTACCTTGTGTAGCCAATCTTTCTTTACATTCTCTGCAGGTGTATCAGCATGTGCTCGTGAATATTGCAATTTTTATTTTAGTTCAAATCGGAATCCTTGTTGGATTACCTAGTCCCATGTTATAAGAATGTCTATAGGTACCGATATATTATCCGTTTCTTAACCCTCTCGTGAGGTATTTGAACGTAGGTGTACTTGATTAACGAAGAAAACATACAAAAGTAGCAAAAGCATATGTTTGGACGAACTGGCTGCTTAGATACAATAACCATCTTTAATGAGACGATAAGTCGTCATTTTTGATCAAGTAGGATGTGCCTTTTGGGTAATTCAGCATCAAGCATCGTTCAGTCTGCCATGATGTATTCGTGTCGGTGCTCTATGGGATACACAATCTATCCTGATACATTTCGTTTCCTTTACAAATTCAATCGCGTTATTAGTGAGTCTGGGATCTTCTAAGAATTTGCCGATTAGGGGAGATTTGATGAACCTTTAAAGTCCAAGGAAAGAACTTTAGTTTCACCCCACATTGGCAATTTCAAAAAATTTATTTTTCATTAGGTTTGCCAAAAACGTTTTGAAAAAATCTGGAGATTTGTTGGATCCAAAAATAATGTCTGTCAACATAATCTTAACAAGTTAATATGTCTCCCCCGTGACTGTCAGTGTGAATTAAGTCGGGTCAATATATCTCATTTATGTTGTTTTTTTGTTTTTTTTTTTTGTATAAACGATGTTCATTTAGGGGGAAAAGGAAGCATTTGTCATACCATGCTCGATGGGATGTGTAGGCTTGCTTAGACGTATAGAGCTTTTTTTCACCTGTGACTTGATCGTGGGAATTTTGGACAATAAACCACTTCAGGCTTGGATGACATAAACTTCTTCTTTCAATAAGGACCATTGAGGAAAAGCCGTTTTAACATCCATTTGTTGAAAGGATAGTGATATTCTTCTATGAGCAGCATAAGCAATACAACATCGAACAATTACCCGGCCCCTCAACGAGCAACAAGAGCCAAATGACTCTTCAAATCAAATCCTTCTATTCAGTCCTGTATCCTTATCCCACAAGCACCCACATATATTAACACACTCTCTAGTTCCCCTCCATCCCCCTATATACACCCCCCCCCCCCCCCCCCCCCCCCCCCCCCCCCCCCCCCCCCCCCCCCCCCCCCCCCCCCCCCACCCCCCCCCCCCCCGCCCCCCCCACCCCACCCCCCCCCACCCCCCAACACCACCCACACCCCCCCCCCACTCCCCCCGCTCCCCCCTCCCCCCGCCCCCCCCTCTGTTGGTTGAGAGAGATCTCGTCCTTGTGGAAAACAAAGGATACATGCAAGTGAGGGAAGAATGGCATTGATTTTGTAGAGTCATTTGCTCTTGTTGCATCGTCTGAGGCACTGTTCGATGTTTATTGCTTATGCTGTCATAGAGAATATCACTATCTTTCAAATGGTTGTTAAAACGGCTTTTTCTCAATGGTCCTTGGAGAAAGAAGAGTTTATGGCAGCCAACCTGAGTGGGTTTATTGTGATCCAAAATTCCCAGATCATGTCTACAGGTTGAAAAAAGCTCGATACGGTCTTAAGCAATAGCCATCGTGCATGGATGACAAATTTGTCTTCTTTTTCTAATTGATAGACATCGTTTTACTAAAGGTATTATTGACTCCGACTTTATTGCACACGACATCACAGGGTGGGAGACATATATACTCTTGTTCAAGTTTATGTGACGTACATTATTTTTGGATCCCAACATTAATCTGATTTTTTCAAAACGTTTTGCAAAGCCTAATGAAACAATTTATTTTGAAATGCCAATGTGGGTTGAACTAAAGTTTCTTTTCTTGGACTTTAAAGTTCATCACATCTCCCACGTGGCATATTCATATGTTAGTCACAATACGCCGATTGAATTGTTTTTTTTTAAGAAACATGGTACTGGAATGATGTCTGGTGTATCCATGAGGCACACATATGGCAACTGAGAGGTCTGGATGCTGATTTAACAAGGCACTCCCTACTGATTCAAACGACTTATCGTCGCATTATAGGAGGGTTATGTATCTAACTTGCCAGTCGTCCAAACATTGCTTTTGCTTACTTTTGTGTATAGTGCTCGTTATGTATCAAGCTACTATTCATATTCGGTTCTCAAATACATCAAAATCGAGTATAAGTCGAGGTTTAAACGGATTTTTGGTTAACTAAGCACAGTCTTATAAATGGGACTTATGGTATCAGAAGGAGATTCCGGATTTGAATTATTAATTGCTATATTCAAGATGCGTATACATTGCAGGGATGTTGTTAAAGATGGATTTGGTAAAAGTACATCAAAAGGATTGCAATTTCTAGGTGGAAAGCTCGTAAGTTGGAGTTCGAAAAAACAAGATTGTACTGCGATGTCTACTGCTGAGACTGAATATGTTTCCTTATCCGCATGCTGTGCACAAGTCATTTGGATGCGTACACAACTACTAGACTATGGATACAAATACAATCGGATTCCGATGTATTGTGATTCCAAGAGTGCCATTGCTATCTCATGCAACCCAGTCCAACATTCTAAGACAAAACACATAGACATCCGGTATCATTTTTATTAAGGACATGTTGAGAAGGGTACTTGTGGAACTTTACTTTGTTCGCGGACAGAATACCAACTTGGGATCTTCCAAAAGAATGCTTTGAGTATCTAGTTCATCGCATTGGTATGAGATGTATGACTCCAACACAGTTGGAAAGCCTGACAAAGTCATTTTCTTGAAAAGATCATACATCAAAAACATGTAAATACATTTTTCAAAAACAAAAGAAAAAAATAAAAAAATAACAAAAATTCAAAAAGATTTTTTATTATTTTAAAAACGAATACTAACAATCACATAATTTCTAAGGGTCAAATGAATAGATTTATGATTCCATGTTTTTATAAAAAGCTTTCAATTGAGATGAATATGTATATCGATAATCTTGCGAGGGAGGTAATTGGAAAATTTTCATTCATTATACATCATTCACGCGGAAATTAGAAATAACTAAAAATCGATGATCTTTCTCAAATATATCGAACGGAACATTTCTGAATGGTGTGTGAATATTGCTATATTTTCAAGGTATTGGGAATTTGTTTTAATTTTGTAATTTTTTTTTTAATACTCGAAACATCTTTTTTTTTCGGATACGTTTGTGAGTATGAGGTCATTTCCCATAGGGGGGTGGTAGGTGTTTTTGTTGATTATGATAGAATTGTGAGTAATGGTGAGTAAAACAAATTTTTTTTTTTTTTCTAAAATGATCCACTTCATATTTTTCTCTGAAAGGGGAGTTTTTATAATAAAGCTTTGGGTGTGTGTTATTATTGTGAAAATTCTTTAAATATGTCACTCATAAATCGTACCTGGTCGGGGAATGTTATTTTTTAAAACTATATAAGGGGACGAAAAGTGTGAATTTCTAAATCATTGTTCGGTTGCTATAAATGTTGCATGTTTGACTTATAATTTTCTATTTATAGGTAAGATAGACAGAAACAGTAGAAGCGAGACAATAACGATAGGATATAAAAGATCCGGTTGTGTTTCAATGTTGTTAACTGTGTTTTCATTCTTTTATTTACCAAGTCCTCGCTATCGAGTTTTCTTAGTTTGAGTAGGAAGAAGAAGAAATGATCAATCGAAATGCCTTTTAGTTCATTAGCAACGATTATCAACGTTTTTTTATTTCTCAAACGTTTAAGTTGTTAAGCGTTTTGAATCAGATCTAAATCGTGTTTTTGAGACTTATCGATGTTTCTTATAACACTCTAGGTAAATATTCTTATTGTTATGTACCGAGTTTTGTGGGAATTTATCTGAATTAAGTGTGTGTTTTAAAAAGTTATGTTCAAAAGACGATAAACAGGTAATGCTTTTGTGTGCTCGAGGTTAACTAAAACCACTATCTGAGAAACGGTCCTCAGACATATAAATTCTCGATATGTATAAAAAATTGAAAACTCGAAAAAGATTGAGGTGTTATCGGAGTTTGTTGATTAATCAAGTTTGATATTGGATGGTATATTTTTCGTTTATTTAAAAGACTTGAGTTTGGTTTTTCTAACAGGTCAAAGGGGTTTTCATTTTTATCTAATTTTTTTACTAAAATCTCGAGCTAGTTGAAATAGTACATACCATTGTCCAAGAACTCTCGTAAAACAATCCAAAATGTCAAATTCAAGTAAAATCGCGCAAGAAGAAGTCCAAAAATCAGGATATGGTAGGAACAATGAGTCTTTGTCATGGATATAAGTAATGCTTTGATGATTTACAATGCTAGACTGTCTGTGGAACAACACGACGCTGGTTTCTCATTGTGTTTTTGAAACAACGATAATTGTGCAATCAGGAAACAAGATTTTTTTTAATGATTTCTAGTATGGGTCATCATATGTCTTTTAATTATTTGTTTAAGTGGTCTGATGTCATTGTACGGTTTCCGTCGACAGTTTTCCTGAATGACTATGAACAGAATGAGGATGTGAAGGGATTGGTGACCATTTGTCTTTTGAAATTAAGATTGTGTTTGTCTTCATTGTTGTTAAGGATATGTCAGAAAAAGTTGAAGTGAAAAGATTTTTATTACTTGATATCTGAAAATCCAATTCTCAATTATTTTAAGTGGTCTAAGTCATGTATCGTTCGGTTTCGGCCGTTTTCTGCATATGACAGAATGAGGGATTTGTGGAGTGAATTGAGTGACGCCATTCAATTGTTTGGATTTTGTTTAGTTCTTCGATGAATTATGCATTCATTATAATAAGATAGTTTTTTGACAAAAAAGATTTCTAGAGGAATAGTTTACTCAAAGAATATGTTATGTGGTCAAAATGATACTCTTTTCACAAAAAAAATTTTAAGAAGTTGTTTTTTATCTGGACTATAATTTAATTATTTATCAGATTTCTCTTTTCATTTTTCACAAAAAAGAACCCAAAAAGAGTCTTTGCTTTCTAAAATCAAAAGAAGTCATCTTCAAATTCTTGAGTTGATGAAAGAAAGTAATCATGCGTGAATACAAAGAACTTTTGTGTGAGGATATTCCTGAATAAAGGGAACGAGTACTGAGATTGATAGCTAAAATCCTATACAGCGGGAAAAAAAAAAAAAAAAAAAAAGCAAAATAAAAAACAAGGCAAACAAAAGGTATGTTCGAAAAAAAAAAAAAAAAAAAAAGGAAAAAGATCAAAAAAAAAGAGCGTATTGTCAGAACACAACAAAAAAAAATGATATAAATCAATCAAGAACAATTTCGAATTAAAGAGTATGACCTATGTCGCTTAGAATAGAATAGAAAAATGCAAAGAAAAAAGATCTCAAGAGAAATAAGAAAGAAAAAAATATTAGAGTAAAGGAAGGGACAAATGAAAGAAAAGAAACGGATGTAGACTGAGCCTACTCCTCTCACTCTTAGGTGAGTCTAGTGAGGAATGAAAAAGAAAATAAGACAACTGATCAAAAATATTACTGTTCCACACTTAGACTAATTGCTATAGAACATTTTATAAAACTGATAGAGTGGAAAAAAATGAAAAGGAAAGGAAAAAATAAAATAAAGGATAAAAAAAAAAAAAAGAAGGATCTAAACGAATTTCAAATATAAATGGGTTTGATTTGTTTATTTATCCTCTCAATTTTATTAATGTTGTTAAGTCATTGCTTTCATGGCATCTTCACAACAACAACAGTGCAGATCTGTAGCCAGCTTTTATTGTTTAATCCTCAAGACGAAAAAGACTGTGTCCTCCAAAACAACAACTATCTTGATCTTCATGGATTGCCCACAAGAATGTTTGTTGATCCTTTCTTGACGACAAGTGCCAGATGTATACCACTCCGAAAGAAAGCAAAATACGACGATTAAATTTTTTTCACCAAAGAATCATCCGCTTTACGATTCAGTATTGCTTGCTTCTTCCTCTGTTTCCAATGGATCTATATGCACTAGTTGTTATAATGGCACACACTTATACCCATACTTTTTTTTTTAAAGGTAAACAAATCAAAGTAATAGGCTCAGTTTTGCTTTGACAGAAAAAGCTTTTCTACTTTCATTCTACACTAGATGGCTTCACTGTCGCAATATTTTCACTTAACCATAAGCATATATGAATCGCAATATTCATGATTGACTTTGCTATTGCCACCAAACACAATCATTTCTGGGACATAGGTTCCATTCTATAGAGTATATATTCACACAATTAGGCTTTAGCATGGAGTGAAGACAGCATCAAGCTTTTAAGGGGTCAATTGTTGTCTTCTGCAAGCCTTGGGCAATAAACGTTTTACTGCTCAAGATATTTTCCAAATGCTTGACAACACGTGTGTCCTGGATGGGATTCCAACGCAGTTGCAGATATAATGCAAAGGATGTATTGATTTGTCTCTAACATTTCATGTGGATTATGCGGAGACTGCTTTGGAAGGGACTTTACGTATTCTCTTTCATCATCCAACTCTTTGATTCCTTATCATAGATTACCAAAGATCATCATTAGTCATTATATGACTTGTTTTTCTGACATTTCAAGAGTGTGCTCGAGACATGT
This sequence comes from Tanacetum coccineum, assembly GCA_026074375.1. NCBI lineage: Eukaryota > Viridiplantae > Streptophyta > Magnoliopsida > Asterales > Asteraceae > Tanacetum > Tanacetum coccineum. The sequence continues at coordinate 138,194 of BQNB010000140.1, read as the reverse complement.
ATCACAATCTGCAAGATGATGACATAATAAAAATAGCTTTAATTTAGGAGGTCACAAGATAAAGTTGGGCATGCACAATTCAGATTAGTATGCTCACGGAAGAGTGATGAAGCACACGGGCATTATAGGATGTATGCGATGGAGTTTGGGTTAGATGTTCTAACTTAGTCACAATCCGACTGAGTCTACCAAGAACGCTTAGGACACCTAGCGCCCCTAGTGTCTCCTAACCCTAATGGACTGCAACGCAGGAGGTAAGTGCTCAAAAACTGGTCTTCTGTGATTCATTTTTGTCTCCTGAATGGAGATCTACACGTTAACTCCACCTAGCTCCAGTGCCAACTGTTAATAAAGCAAATGAAATGATTTTACAAGATACATTACAAGTAAGTCTTGCTGAGCACAAAAGTCAAGAAGAGCAAGAAGCTAGAGAAAATGTGGAACTAGTCAACAAGCACTTGGCATCTGAAGAGATTGAAAGTGATGGAAGGATTAGAGATTGTTATTGATGATCGTTTACCCCTATGTATGTGAAACCAAACTATACCGGCACTAGGCTAAAGCCAGGAAGGGTATAAGAAAAGTCCGGAGGTGGAGATCAACTTAATGGATGAAAAGGTTGGAAATTACTAAGTGTTTTCAAACTGTAATGATAATGACGAGGAGGAAGATATAAGGATGAGGTGTATGAATTAAAGCGTATGGGAAAAGGGAAGATTGTAGAGGAGTCTAGGAGTACACCATTCCCCACACCAATTAGATCTCCTAGGATTCATACTGATCTCGTATCTTCGGATACCGAGAAACTCCAGGAATTGACGAAACGGTTATAAAATTACACCTTCATCCAGTGATCATCCTGCACCTAGTTTTCTCAGTAGCCAAACCGACTTCTTATCTTATTTCAAGCCTAAACCTGCTGTTTCAAACGATTATTTAAGAAATTTCTTTCAGGAGTTATCAGGATGTTATACTAATTTGTTTGAACATTGAAAGACAAAGGTTTCTGTCAAGGAAGTCATTTGGATTACTCTTTGATACCATCTTCAAGAAGTAATGGTCAAATCATTTTACCCACTTATGGGAGGATACGGCCATATTAAGAGAAAGTTAAAAAGCCAGTTCACAGAAAAAAAGGTTCGAGATCAAGTACCAGTGTATGGTTGCGGAAGGGCTGATTCTGGAAAGACAAAATCAAAAGACTAAGAAGTGATCGAAAAGATGATTGTTAAAGCTATTTTACAAGAGGAATGGGAAATATACAGGTGAATTTTTCCTCACATGAATTCTAATGCTATTGATATCACGTTTTCGCTTATCAGAAGTGATTGTCTGCCTACGTCAGTAAGAAGATATATGTCAGACCAATTTTCATGTTCATCAGTTAATCACAAACACCATCTGTTCAGCAAAAACAATATCAACTGTATCTTTCATGAAAAACGATACTCAGTTGCTAGCAACCAAGACATGCAGCAATTTTATGGCTTGCACTTCATATGAAGTTTGAGATTCTTCAGTACACAAACTACATGTAGACCTTCTTGACAGTATCGCCAAAAGAGATCAGGACCAAACGACACATTTAGAGGTCGTTCTCTTGTATCTAGCGCTGTGTATTATGAAGTAACTCCCCCGGACATACTTCCGCTGCGACACGCATTTTTAGGGGTGTTACAAATTGGTATCAGAGCACTGGCTAGAGAGAACTAGGTTGCATATTTTATCCTAGACTATAGCCGTTTTCGCAAATATTGCAACACAACAAACCTTTTCAAAGTGCATACACACTACTTGCTTACTTACTTAGGTTACTTGTTACCTTAAGTGCTTACATGATATACATATATGTAATATATATGCTTACATCTTTTGCGTATATCACACGTTTATTTATATAAGAGTTATTTATATAAATACCAGAGCATTTCTTAAGACTTTGTGAGTTGCACAATGGTCTCAATTATACCTCAGACATTGTGAGTTATACAATGATCTCATCTTACTTCTTAGACATTGTGAGTTGCACAATGGTCTTATTTCGTTCTCAGACATTGTAAGTTAAACAATGGTCTCTAAGGATATTATTTTTCTTAATAGCTTTATACTATATTGTATTACATGGAGACCGTCATAATTTTGTTTACATGGAATTATGTATGAATCTAAGTATTACAAGTCTTGTATGGGCGGGACTTGTAATATGAGGATTGATATGATAATTGCTATGTTAACAAAGCCCGTCACAGTTCTGTTTACATGAGATTATGTATGAATCTAAGTATTGCAAGTCTTGTATGGGCGGGACTTGTAATAGGAAGATTGATATGATAATTGCTATAAGCAATAGTATAACCCAGCCGATACAGTCTGTGATTACATAGAATTAAGTTTTGAAACTAATAAAACAAGTCTTGTATGGCGGGACTTGATAATAAAAGGATTTAATGAAAATTGCTATTGTATGACTTTACATCGAGACTATTACTAATAAACTCTAACGAGAACTCATTAATAGATCTCGAACACTAAAGTGACATCCCTGGATATTTACTTCCGCCTCCGAAACGAGTTTGGAACACTCGTCCCATAAACATTAGAGCACATGCGATCGCAGTCATCCATCACCTTGAAGGTTATGAAAGTACGCGTATTGCAATCGAATTATTATAGTAGATGAAATAATAATTTAATTATTAGGAAAGGATTGGGACGCCTCATCATTTAAATAACATAAATTAAATACCTCAAACCATAAGTATAATAAATTTATGATTTTACATAAATTGGGACGCTTCATTATGCAAATGATGAATTTAAAAATGAAGGGCTAACTGGAATCCAATGTGAAACGAAGTAAGAACATGAACTCGAATAATCACCGAACATCGTTATAAAGTCTAGAAACACAATCGTGTCTACTACTCAGCAGAATCTAAAGGCCTCACTTGGAACTACCTTATCTCATTCATAAGGGAATTCGTTAAAAAGGTCTAGAAACACAATCGTGTCTTATCACTCAGCAGAATCTGAAGGCCTCACTTGGAACTACCTTATCTCATTCTTAAGTTATTACTTTTGCCGTTACAAATCCTTACGATCACGAACTGTTTGCGGGGCTAGCAGACTTGTTACACTCTTGAGCTAACGGACTTAGTTCTATCTCGAATTAGCAGACTGGGTACAATATTCCATCACCGCCCGTTACGGTTATTGTCGTTATGGTTGCTGTTGTTGGGTCCTGGAGTGGCCCCAGATTGTACAAACTTTATCAACTAGGTGATGAAACCCACCTTAAACGAGATAAGCATATGTCGATATAGTATTCAGTTGAATTATACATTGCAGACCAATAGTATACCAATTTAAGTCATGATACTATTTAGTACTGCCAAGTAAGTTGGATACTTACATCCTTTAGCCTCATCCGTTATTAATCATCGAACATTACAGATAGCAGAAACGAGACTCTGCCTTAAGACATTTATAACTTTATATAGACATAACCACGCGACTACACTTTCTCCTTTGATGTGTTCACTATTAAGAGGCTTTCTTCATAAGGCATTTATACCAACCATAAACCTTGTAATGATGTTTCTCTAAGATACCTATTCTAATGGATTGGATGTCCTGGTCAACCTAGCCGAAATTTATGTATATTAAGAAGTGACGAAGCATCAGATATTGCTTAATAAAGTTATCAGCGTCATGTTCAACTGGTTTATTAAATCCTAAATCTTTTCTTGGTCACATAATCGGTTAACACAAATTTAATCTCGGGACGAGATTTCTTTAAGGGGTAGGTACTGTAACATCCGGTAATTTTCGAAATTTTAAATGACTATTTTACCCTTTGACTTTTTGGGTCTGACTTGACTTTTTGACTTTTGATCTTTTATTGTCACATAAAAGCGATTACCGCGTAACCGGTAATTTTTCGAAACATATTTAAAGGAGATATATGTTATTCCTAAGTTGATTTATCAAAAACGAGCAGCTAAATCACGTTTTCATTATTCGGACTCTAAAGCAATTTGATGTAAAACGACATTCCTGACAACTTTTTAGTTTTGACCGAGACCCGAAAACAGTCAGAAAGTGACTGAAATGCCCTCGCAAGATTATAGAAACAAGAAAATAATTAAATTATATTTAATTAACACTTTTTATTAAATAAAAATATTTAATAAATTAGTCATCATTTTATTCAGTAACGGTTGTTGATAACGCAAATATACGGGTTAAAAATTTATTTCTATTTTTACTTTTTAACGATAAAAGATTATTAATCATCGGAAAAATGCTATAAATGAATAACAAAAACATTTTAAATAAATGTTATAAAAAAAAATTATGAAATAAAATGGTGTAAATACTCATTTTTATTGGAAAAATAATTTGAAAAACAATGGCGCAATTTTTGAGATTTGAATCATCATGCCGTTAAGACTCTCAAATGAGTCCCCAGAACCATTATTTACAAAATAATGCCCAACATTTACACGTTTGGCCCTTGTGAAATAATTATACAATTAACCCTAAACTTATTAATACTTGTCATTAAATTTTAAAGTTTTAATATAAATATAAAAACTTTTACAAAAATTTCATTTCCATCTCAAAACTCACACACACAAAGATATATATCTCTCTCCCTCTCTAAATATCCGGCCATCACCAGCCGCCGCCGGCCACCACGTCGCCGCCGCCGCAAAACTTTTCCGGCGGAGTTTTTCCGGTGAGCTTCAAAAAGTTTCCCTCTCACCCGATCTACCCGATCGCCACTCATCCGCCACTCGCTCCCCACTCGCGCTTTTTTCCCTCCCCTACCTCTCCGCAGCTTCCCATCCCATCCGCAGCCACACCACCTATCACCCCAGCCACATAGAGCTGCTTTAGTGTTATATCGGCACCTAAGAGTGCGTTATGGATCGGGTTCAGCACCAATGGTGCGTTTGGTTCATGTAAACCCAAATAGGGTGCGTTTGGCAGTCACAAGACACCACAAGGGTGCGTTTGACAGCCCACAACACCACGCAAGGGTGTTTGTTTCGGTGGTTCCACGGCAGCAGAAAAAGGGTCGAGTCAAACCACCCAAAAAGGGTCCGTTTGGTTTTGTACCCCGCCATAGGGGGGTAGCGTTGGAGTTTAACAAGCAGGGGGAAGTTTAGTGTGTAGGGTTGTGGGTTAACAGCCAGGGGGGGGGGGGGGGGTTGTACCACAAAGGGGTGTTTGTTAGTTCGGTGGCAATCGCCACCATAAAGGGAGATTGTTTGTGTAACACCCTCAAATCTTGAGTATGCAGCGGAATGATGAATATCCGAAGTGCGTAACATTATTGTGTCAATAGCACAAGATCTGAGATGAATACTAACGTTTCGTTTGAAAAAGAATACATTGGATTAACAAAATACTTGTATTGTTAAATAAGCTATGGCTACAAATAGTTTTCAACAAAATAGATAAAATTCTGGTTTATAACAATTGTCCCCAAAGTGTATAAGACCCCAAATCTAAGTGTTGACTCTTCAATTAATTGACCCCCAATGTATCATCGCACCTCGAGCCTTATTGACCATAAAAACATCTTAAAACGTCAACATAAATTTGGTGAATTCATAGGTTTTTGTAAATCAATTGTAGACCGCAAGAATTCCAAGTGCATGATAAGCAACCAAATGCAAACAACATAAAAAGTAAATACGTTTCCCTAAAGCTCATGACACCTAAGGCTCGACGTGTATAATGCAATTATAAATTTGCAACACTTGGTCCGTGAAATGGATGTGCAAACCCCCGCAACATCCCAGATTTCCGACATGGTATTTCGTTCGTATCCAGTGATAGCTAGTCACTCGAACGGGATTGTCAATCCCTAAAGAACTATATCCATAACATTCGCTAGCCCACACAATGCAATATCCCAATCACCATCTTGCAATTAACAGTTCATGATCAAGGACACATAATGAGGTTATGGTAACTTAGGCAAACACGTAATCATGGTATAAAAAGTACACTTGCGCCAATTGTAAAACAAAGCATGTTATCACCCCAAGGATGTAAATCATTTAAATAATTGTAAAGCATGGGGCTATGAACTCACCTTAGTCGGTAGTTCTCTGAATGATAATAAATATCTAAGTAAGCAGTGGATCACAAAAGGTAAAAAGACCGCTAAGTACCTAAGTAAGTACGTCAATGCTTAAGTTTACAGAAACATTTAAGCTAACCGACTCATTGTATAAACTAAATCCCCATTTTAAGTTTATAGTATACCGTTATCACTTGTTAATGATACACAAGGTCATTGTATTTAGTATAACCCCGATGGTATTCGAGAAACGTGACATTAGTCTCCGTTTAATAATATATCATATTTTTTTACTTTTCGATAAACTATTAATTATTACTCGAAACCATAAACGTATATACGCATTAAAAAATATATATTCCCCGTTTGTACACGCTGTAAGTTTAAAAAGCAAGAACTTATTGTTTTATCAAAGTATATCATAAGTTTCTCATGTTTTACACGGTTTTAGTCCCTTCGTCTTATAGTTTTTATTTATTTACGAGTGAACCTCCAATTTTAATTTTATTAAAACTTATCCTTCATTTTCCAGTAGTTCACAACTTTAGCCCTTATTTTTACCTAGTTTCATGATGTGGACGATAAATTGAACCCTTTGGTTTTTATAGGTTTTCGAAAAGTGACGAGTTCTAACCCTTCTACTTTTCGTTAAATACAAATATCTTGAATCCCCCAAGTTTTCGAATTTAACTAAAGTTTTCAATTTGAGTACCTTATTGTTAGATATATTAAATTGTCCTATAGTTTATAAGTTTCTCACAATAAAAAAGAATTTAACATTTTATTTAAGTTTTTCAAAATGCCATAAATAGTCCCCATCTACTTTCGGGTTTTTCGTATTTTGACCACGAAAAAGATTAAAATAGTTATTAAATTGCTTTTCATTCCTTAAAATAGATTCATAGAAGTTTATCACGGCATTTAAAAATAAGGCTACTCGAGCATAATTTTCGGCTAACGGCCATATTTGTGACCGTTAAGGTCCGTTTATGCTTTCTTCTAGAGGCCCCGTTCTTAGTTTTAATAAGTCTAAAATGTACTGCTAATAAAGTGCTCACGTGGTTGTTGTTAAGCTTAAAATAACTCGTGAGCTTATTGAAGCTTTATATCGAGCTTATTGGGCGTATGGGCCCAATAACTTAACCCGATAAGGGCCTTAATGGTTCCTTAGGCATTTTAGCTTATTTCCTATTTGTTTCAACTTAGCTTAATCTATTATACTGTTTTCAGCTTATTTGAAAATAAGCAAAAAGCCTTTGTCAATGGTCTTTCGGTCCCAATAAATGACCCGAATAGGTTAATCTCTTTTGTTCGGCCCATAAGAGGATCCGATGACTTGTTTGCGTCCGTTAAGCATTTAGAGGTCAGTTGCTAAATTTGCTTATTACGATAAGCTAATGAAGCTCGCTGTTGGCGACCTATTTGGGCCCGTAGTGAACCCGAATGGGTTCTAGGGTTTAGGGCTTGGCCCATATATCATTATTTGAGTCTATTAAGCGAGCAAATAACATGTATAAGCTGTGCCAACTTACCGAAAATCTTTAGAGACTTATTGTGAGCTTAAGGCTCTCATATGGCTCGCAAAACGGCAGTTAATCCCGTTAGGGTTCCGGTATGGTTTCTAAATAAGAACGGGAGCCCTATGTGAATCATAAATGAGCACTTCCATGATGATTTTAGCCCTATTGGCTTATTAATAAGCCACGGCTTATTAATAAGCTCTCGTTCGCCTTGTTGGGCTCGATGAGGCCCGATAGGTGGCTTTAGCCTTTTTGGTTGGGTTTTAATTTGGGGTCCGAAGGTTTAATATACCACTTATGGCTCATGAAATCGTCTAGCACCAAAACAACGTGTTTAACATTTTCTAATCGTGACCTGCGACATGCAATAGTTCATTAACCTTGTATACACATTTCCACACCACCACGTTACGTTGTGATTTCCACGTTAGTTTACGTGTAGTTATTTATGCATGGTACCACACAAGGTGGTTTTGTGACATAAAAGCGTGTGTGAACCATGCATGGGTCGAACCTTGCATGCTTGTGCCTACGTTATCCTTGTTACACACAAGGTAACGGGACTCTTTACAACAAGACATGATAAAACGACTAGGATATAGGTAGATGGAAGTTTAGTTCGACTTACAAGGGTCCTAAGCTCTTGGTTTTGGATTGAGAGGCAACCCGATATACTTGTACTCAAAACGTATGCCACCCTAAGCTTTCAAAGCTTGTATACCCAGTCTTGAGCTCGTGTATTCCTCTTGACCACCTTAAAGGCTTCCTTAAGTCCTTAGTGACCAAGTTGGGTCGTGTATGGCTCGGTTATATCGAGACCCGAAGGTGTAGAGAGAGAAATGAAAGGTTCTTAGTTTTGAGAGAGTTTAAGAGTCTTGAAAATGTATCAAGTGAGCTTTTGAGTGTGTATTTATAGACAAGAAGTCTAGTTAGTCTTCCTAGTCCACACCCCAAACCGAATCGTGCCCTAGGGGGCGGTTTTGAGGGGATCTAGTTAATCTCACATGGTTTTTGCTAAACCACCATAAGTACAAGTTTTAATGAGCCCTAAGTTGTACAAGATTCACTTAGCTAGCAAATCTTATGTCTTGGTGTGTTGTTCCATTGTTAACCGTGACTAGGAGGAGCAAGGGAAGCAAGTGAGTATTAACCATTGGGTAAGGAACTAGTAGGAGACCATTAGGACATGTTTTAATGACTTAGGATTAGTACATGTACTTTTAAAGATCATTAGGTTGATTTGCTAGTAAGTAATCCACATGGGACGATTTGTTGTGGGCTTACTTGCCTATGTTCGACACTAAAGTGATATAAACACAAGACTTGATCAAATTTTTGTGTTTAGGCTTTTAAAGTGGGTATTGGTTTGAGTCTAGGTAAGTCTAGGTATTTCCGGGGTGCGTCCAAGTGTATTTTATCGCGAAACGTAACCCTTTTACGTGACCAATAAAAATAAAATACGCGAAGTACATAATTATTCACAAAATAATTATTTCTTACTTGGTTGATGTAAACCTTAATTTATTTGGTGACCGTTTACATTCATTGATTATTTCTAGTCTACGCGGTTTAGCTCAAAAGTAAACATTTAAAAGTAAACGCGTATCGGACTAAAATAAATAGTGATCATTAATATAGTCGTACAATGACACGAAAATGAGAAATGTTACACTTATGATCCGTATATATGACACTCTTTGTCCCATACAAATAATTTCTCTGAATCTTAAGTGCAAACACTACCGCACCCAGTTCTAGATCATAGGTGGTATAATTCTTCTCATGAATTTTTAACTGCCTAGATGCATAAGCTATCACCTTACCTCTTTGAATCAACACACAACCTAATCCTAGGCCAAACGCATCACAATACACCATAAAATATTTCGGTCCATCGGGGAGAGTTAGAATAGGTGCATTACACAACTTATCCTTCAAAGTTTGAAATGCATTCTCCTGCTCCTCACCTTAGTCAAAAGTCTTACTTTTTTGAGTCAAGACAGTAAGTGGCTTAGCTATCTCAGAAAAGTTCTCAATGAATCTACGGTAATACCCTACCAATCCTAAGAATGAACGAACCTCACACAGAGTTCTAGGGGCTTTCCAGTTCTTAACAGCTTCAATCTTACTAGGGTCTACATAAATACCATCTTCATTAATCACATGTCCTAGAAACTATACTTCTTGCAACCAGAATTCACACTTATAAAGCTTAGCATACAGGTTCTCATTCTTGAGCAATTCTAAGACTAATCCTAGGTGCATTTCATGCTCTTCTCGAGTCTTAGAATAAACCAAAATATCATCAATGAACACTATCATAAACTTGTCTAGATACAGCCTACACACTCGGTTCATTAGATCCATAAATAGCGTTGGTGCGTTAGTCAGACCAAAGGGCATTAATGTGAACTCGAAATGTCTATAATGAGTCCTAAACGCAGTCTTTGTAATGTCATCCTCATGCACTCTCAGCTGATGGTATTCGGAGCTAATGTCTATCTTAGAGAAATACCGTGATCGTTAAAGTTGGTCAAATAAGTCGTCTATCCTAGGGAGTGGATAACGGTTCTTAATGGTCAACTTATTCAACTTTCTATAATCAATACACATCCTAAAGGATCTGTCCTTTTTCTTAACGAACAACACCGATGCTCCCCAAGGCGATGAGCTTGGTCGAATGAAACCTTTGTCTTGGAGTTCCTTGAGTTGACCCAACAACTCCTCCAATTCAGAAGGTGCCAAACGATAGGGAGACTTTGCAACCGGCATCGCTCCAGGGACTAACTCAATCCGAAACTCGATTTCCTAAATAGGCGGCAATCCAGATAGGTTATCCGGGAATAGCTCAAGAAAATCTTTCACTACTACGATCTCTTCTTGCTTCCGTTCCTTAGTCCTAGCACTCATCAACTATCTCAACTTCTCTTTCGGTTTCTTTCCTAATACTCTAAGCACCTTTCCATCTAGTAGTGGTATCCTCACTACTTTATCATGACAAATTATCTCAGCCTTATGGTCAGATAACTAATCCATTCCTATGATTACATTAAAGCTCTCACTTCCAAAGGGTATCAAGTTAATGTCAAACACATGACCTTCTATTTCTAATTTGCACCCCCTAATAACCTTATTAATCTTTACTAGCTGTCCGCTAGCTATCTCAATCTCATGACTAAAACCTAAATCACTAGGCTCTATGCCTAACAGAGGTATAAGGGTAGTGGAAACGAAGCTATAGTCGACACCATAGTCAAACAAGGTAGTGGCATAATGATCGTTTATAGTAAATGTACCCATTATGATGTTTGGGTCCTAGCGAGCCTCCTCTGCTCCCAACATGAATGCCCTACCTCTTGCCTGATTCCTTTGGTTCCCACTACCCTAACCCCCATTGACAGCCACAACTTGGTTTTGATGGTTTCCCCCTAGTCTCTAAGCCTGATTCAACCTAGGATACGCTGACTTGATATGATCAGTACTACCACACTCGTAACAGGTTCTAGCAACTGGGTTTCTAGCATTGATGGGGTTCACACTCCTAGGCACCACTCTATAATCCTTAGCAAAATGTCCAAGGCGGTTACAGTTGAAACAAGCACGACAAGGTGTCTCAAGTAAATGGTGATAGTTGCAGGTGGTACACTTGGGAGCCGTACCCGTGCACCTTCCCCTAACAGGGTTTGCGGTTGTAGAAAAAGCATTTCCAGTCTTAGTCCTTTTTGTTGTCATCTCTCACATTTCTATCCTTACTAGGTTCTCCCCTATTTCCTCTCTTCTTAGGGTTCTTTTGGATTGATCCATTCCTAAGGACTTCATCAGTCAATGTGCCAGCTATCTACTTGGCCTTTTGGATGGTCTTTGGCTCTGTTGCTGCCACCATTCCTCAAATTTGTGGAGCAAGGCCATATACATACCTTTCAATCCTCTTACTTTCAGGGGTTACTAAGTGAGACACTAACCTAGCCAACTCATGAAACCTATCAGTATACGCAACATGGCCAGCCCCGACCATGGCACGATTCTACAACTCAATTTTCAACTTTTGCATCTTATTACTAGGGTAAAATTCCTCTATAGTCAAAGTCTTAAAGTCTTCCTAAGACATACCTATAGAGGCCTCTCTTCCTTGTGTGTGGATTTGAGAGTTCCACCATGTAAGAGCCTTACCAACAAATGAACCAGCAATGCACTTTACCTTCTGACTATCCCTACACCTACTCATATCCTGAACTGACTCCATCTTCTCTATCCAACGTGTATAAACTATAGCTCCTCCTTTACCATCATACTCCTTATGGTTACAAGCTAAGAACTCCATATAGGTATAACCCCTACTAACATCACCCCGGATGTTGCCATTGACGGCGTCGCCATTTTTATTCCTACCATTTCCCTGACCTCTACATTGGTCACCTACTTGGGCTATAATAGTGGAGTAAATTTTGCAACTGCTGTGCAATGATGGTGGAGAAGTCGAGGACACCGTTAACACCATCATTCACCTCCCTACCCTGACCACCTACTTGGCTACCTTGACCATCAATCCTACCATCACCCCTGATCACCAGAACGACCTCTAGTCCTACCACCACCACTACTAGCTCATCCACCCGTCCCCCCTCCTCGTGATGCGACAGCAGGCCGGCCAACACTTCGGGTCGTCATCATAGGCGGCATTATCTACACGAGGGAGAATCATGGGCAAATTTAGGTAGGCAGAACGGTCAACACGTATAGGATAACTTAATATGCTATACTATGCACAATACGATCCTAAGGTGTCAACACCGATTTGTGCGGAAGATAATACTAAATATGCGTGAGTCGTCATACATTTATAATTATGTTGGCCACCATACTTATAGCTGTATCCTTTCCCAATTGTACTTAGTATTAGGCTCACACATTTCAATGACTGACTTAACTAGTGTTATACCCTATATCCACATAAGCACGTATAAGCGAAACACCGCGCACATAGATCCTATAATGTAACTATATGAAGGTTCCTAGGTTATATTCTAGGCCAAACCACCTAGTTCTCTATAACCTTATAACATAGGCTCTGTTTAACAATTCTGTCACACACTGGTCATAGGCGAAAAAAACGGGAATGCAACATAATGATCAATCATTAACACAAGATACAAATAGAGAAAATCTAATGCATAAAATGATAAGGTCATGACGACATCAACCTTATTCAAAACCTTTAAGTGATGTCCAAGTCAAGAAAATGAGCAATTAGTAGTCAATTATTACAATCTAAGGCCCTGCAGGGGTATATATTATCTTTATCATCAATCCTCAAGAAACCAAATTCATAACAAACATCAAAATGCAAGACTTCTCAAACAAGATTCCTACGAGATTCTCTAAAAGTCTGCTACAAGCACCTCACTTTAACGATCATTAACTTCACCTGAAAATGATATCTAGAAAAACGTTCAACAATATGTGGGTGTGCTCGTTAGGTTTGACCTCAAAACCAGTTGTTGTGCCAATATCTCAAACAGTTAGACAATTGTGCTATATGACAGTGAATATATGCAGAACAATCAAGAACCCATGACTTAGCATCCCCGCTAATCATGTACCAAGACCTAGCATCCCTGCTAGTCTTATCACCAGCGCGTACCAACGCTCTTAGGGTCGCAACCCCTGTGACATACCATTCTAAAGATACCAGCTGGAGTTTGTTTAGGGTGGAAGAACCATTATAGAAAGTAAAACAGCAAAGCGTACCAACACATATCATTCACATAGCTACGTCATAAGCACATTAATTGTCCTAAAAACAAAATCTACGCCGTTTCACACAGTCAGACAATAGTTCATAAACCTTTTGGTATCATTTTCCCAACGGAAAAAAATATTAAAAATGGGGCTACAAGAACTCACCTCAAACAAGTCTTTAGCAACCAAATCTTAATCACACAAGTAAATGCAATGATGTCCGCACACGACCTAGTCCAGTTAATGTCTCATTTTTAATTATTCATTTCCAAAAAGAGTTTTCCAGGTATGATGCATAGAGATTAGATGCTTGTTGTATGGTTATCTTAAACATTTTAGTGGTGTGATAGTGACTACTTAACTCCAGAAATACCACATCAAAATCCATATCTTAGTACAATATACTTATACTTATACTATTTTTAGCAAATAGATAAAGTATCATTAAGTAAAATCTATAGTAAAGATTATAAATAATCTCGGTAAGTACATTCGTGTACACTTAGTTGCCATAAATTATCATCTTATAACTTTACGAAATGATACGCTTAGGTTTGATAACCATTTAGAAAAGGTTTCGAGATAAAAAATATATTTTTCGGCTTTTAGTCAAACTTTTTAAAAATAATAAATTTAATATATTTTATTATTAAATATATAAAATTGTTTTAAGTAAAAATTATAAGTATAGACTTTTTACGAAATTTCGCTTTGACGTACGTTTAAATGACATTTCCCAAGGTTTTTAAACCTTATTTTCAAACAAGTTCTAATATTTCGACACTTTTTGACCAAATTCTAAAAATCGCCTTTCACGACGTTTACCAAGATACTTTCTCAAAACAACTTTCTATATAACATCACAAGTATATTTCGCTTCCCAAAATTCATCAAAATCCTCAAAACGACTAGTTAACTCTTATTGGACTTTAAAGCCTAATAATGGTCCATTAAGGTTTTTATGTATCCAATATATGTTTTAAGCCTAAATCAAGGTCCATTAGTATACATAAGCTCAAATCAATAAGCAATACATAATCTGGACTACAATAATCCATCCACCTTATTGATTGCTTATTGGGTCGTGAGCCCATAAGCTCCAAGATATATTTATTAAGCAAAAAAAATAAGCTAATAAGCTATGTATCGTATTTGGTTATCACCATAAGCTATAAAAATAGTCCACAAAATACAACATACTAGGGTAATAACCAAAAATACCCTTCTTTTATCTTCTCCTTTTGCCGTGAGCTATTAAGCCCAAAATAAGCTATTGGAGCTAATAAATAAGCCAATAATAAGCCATATACAAAATAAGCTACATAGCAAATATATGCTTTTCAACCATCACAACCACAATATCAAAACTAACAAAACCTCATTTTCTTTCCTTTTATATTCAAACCAAACACACCATAAATATCCTTTTTATAAATTTTTCGCTTTTGATTTTTAACGATCGGGCCGTACAACTAACATCTATGCATCACTAAAAACCTATAAGGACAAGTAAAATTTAAATTTGAAAGACTTACAAAAATGGTCTTCAAAAATTTATTTCGACGCGAACCGAATAACCCAAACGTTGTTTAAATGCTAACCCGTGCACTAGAATCAACCCGGAAGTACCCAACTCTCATGTTCTTTTATCAAAGTTTCAAAAATTATTTGTGTGTATGTTGCCTAGTTCGGACGCATGAGAGGAGAGAAAGAAAATGATGTGTGTGTTTTGATTTTCAGAATACCATGTAGTGTGTGTGTTTTAGATTGATACAAAAGACCTATGTACTAAGTTAGGACATACTTAGCTAAAATTAAGCCATCTTGTCCCCTTGCTTTATCTATAACCGGCCAAGGCATCCTATGCCCCCGGGTGTCTTCATTTTCGTGTTGGGATCACTTAAAAACTCATAAAACTCAACCGTAAATTATTCCCCAAAGTTACTTAGCAATTTTATTCACTTTAAAAATACCTTTCCAATAACTTAGAGTATTTTCTTGATATATTTTCATATTAGACCTCCCAAAACTCGTTTTGGACATTAACGGACGTGTCGGGACTTGTTTTTCAGCATTTCTCAAATTTCACGGGTCAACCACCCGGAATATAAATAACCTAATAATAACCTCTAAAAAGGGATTATTATACACGATAAACCATCAATTACCATGATTCTCATAAAATCACCACCGTCAACATGGTACAATATTCTAAATAACTGACAAACGTCGAATAGTCAAAGGACTACATTAGAATATTCAAAACACAAAAGGGGCAAGGGTTACAAGAACCGACTAGAAAGCCTGCTCTCTTCACTACAAACACAAAAGAGCCTGAGAAGCAGATCCCGAAGTTAAAAGAACTCCCCTCTAATTTGGAGTATGCCTTTTTGGACGATAACCCTAAATTCTCGGCTATTATTTCTTCATCCTTATCTGGTCAAGAAAAAGAATTACTTCTTCAAGTTTTATCTAAGCACAAAGCAGCTTTAGTCTGGAAGGTTGCAGACATCAAGGGCATCAACCCGTCATTTTGCACTCATAAAATTCTAATGGAAGATAATTTTAAACCTGTAGTTCAACCTTAACGTAGACTAATTCTGAAGGTGCAGGATGTGGTTAAGGACGAGATAGTAAAATTACTCAACGCAGGGTTAATCTACGCCATCTTTGATAGTCCATGGGTCAGCCCCATACATGCAGTGCCTAAGAAAAGAGGAATGACATTAATAGAAAATGAAACAATGAGCTAATACCAACCAGGACTATCACAGGATGGAGAGTGTGCATCGATTATCAGAAACTCAATGATTCAACCAGAAAAGATCACTTTCCATTACCTTTCATCGATCAGATGCTCAAAAGATTATCACGAAATAAGTAATACTGTTTTCTGGATGGGTTCTCTGGATATTTTCAAATTCCTTTAGCCCCAGAAGACCAAGAGAAAACTTCTTTCACCTTCCCATACGGAACTTTTGCATATAGACGAATGCCCTTTGGACTATGCAACGCTCCAGCTACATTCCAAAGATGCATGACAACAATCTTTCATGATATGTGCAAGGAATTTATGGAAGTTTTCATGGACGATTTTTCCATTTTTGGTAACACTTTTACTTCTTGCTTTACTAACTTATCAAAAATGTTAGCCAGATGCGAGGAAACAAGACTAGTCTTAAACTGGGAAAAATGTCATTTCATGGTAAAGGAAGGGATCGTCTTGGAAAATAAAATATCTAAGTCAGGAATCAAAGTAGACATGTTAAAGGTTGATGTTATTGCCAAACTGCCTTACCTACAAATATAAAAGAGGTTAGAAGTTTTTTGGGGCATGCCGGATTTTACAAAAGGTTCATTAAAGATTTCTCTAAAATTGCTCGGCCCATGACCCAATTGTTAATGAAGGATTCTAAGTTCATCTTTTCGGATGAGTGCATTCAAGCCATGTATACATTAAATTATAAATTGACGACGGCTTAGTCATTAATCGCTCATGCTTGGATTTTGATTTCGAATTAATGTGTAATGTCTAGCGATTATGCCGTTGGAGCCATTTTAGGACAAGGAATCGATAAGAAGTTTCGTCTGATCTACACAAGTAAGACCATGAATTACGCTCAAGAACACTACACTACTACAGAAAAAGAGCTTCTAGCAGTGGTATAAGCCTTTGATAAATTCTGAATCATATCTTATAATGTCTAAAACGGTAATCTATACTGATCACTCCGCCTTAAAATACTTATTCAGGAAACAAGATGCCAAGCCAAGGCTTATAAGGTGGGTTCTGCTTCTTTATGAATTTACTATTGAAATTAAAGATAAAAAGGGGACTGAATACTTAGCTGCCGATCATTTATCTAGATTAGAAAATCCAAAATTAGAAAAACTGAATGAAGAAGAAATTCGAGACTCTTTCCCTAATGAACATCTTATAGCTATCCATGTTAAGGAACCTAATGCAGATCCTTGGTATGCTGATTACACAAATTTTTTAGTATCAAAATCATACCACAAGGCCTATCATATCATTTAAGAAAAATATTCCTTTCTGACGTGAAACATTACATGTGGGATGATCCGTATTTATTTAAATCATGCCCAGACGGAATCATAAAAAGATGTGTCTTCAGAAGAGAATTGCAAGAAATTCTTGAGCATTGTCATATGGGGCCGGCCGGAGGACATTATGGTGCCGACATTACTGCCAGGAAGGTATTTGAATCTGGATTCTACTGGCCAACTATCTTTAAAGATGCCTCAAGATATGTTCGTGAATGCGATGCTTGCCAAAGGGCTGGGATTATCTCTTCCCGCAATCAGATGCCTTTAACAAATATTCTGGTAAGTGAAGTCTTTGATATTTGGGGCATCGATTTCATGGGACCGATTCCCTCTTCTCGGAACAACAAAAACATCCTTGTGGCTGTTGATTATGTTTCAAAATGGGTGGAAGCTGAGGCTCTACCAACCAATGACGCTTGGGTAGTGGTTAAATTCCTTCAAAAATTATTTTCAAGATTCGGGGTCCTTGAAGCTCTGATAAGTGATATAGGGATACATTTCTGCAACTTTCTTCTAGAAAAAACCTTTAAAAAATACGGAGTAAAACATAGGCTTTCTACCCCTTATCACCCTCAAACTAGTGGTCAAACCGAGAACACTAATCGTGCAATTAAATGAATATTGGAAAGAACTGTGAATGGCAATAGAAAGGAGTAGGAAGATAAGCTCGATGATGCTCTTTGGGCATTCAGGACCGCGTATAAGTTGCCCATTGGGAGTACTCCATTTAGGATTATTTATGGAAAAGCATGTCATCTTCCGATCGAGATTGAACATAAAGCGTATTGGGCTTTGAGAAATGTAAATCTCGACTTAGACGCTGCGGGAAAACATAGGTACCTACAATTGAATGAATTAGCTGAATTAAGAAACAAGGCTTACGAGCATTCTCGCGCATACAAAGAAAGGACAAAGCGTTGGGATGATGCCAAGATTATGGATAAAGAATTTCATGAAGGGGAAGAGGTTCTAGTTTTTAACTCAAGGTTAAAACTTTTCCCAGAAAAGTTAAAATTAAGATGGTACGGACCATATACTGTTAGCAAGGTATTTCCGTATGGAACTATAAAAGTGTGCGGTAAGAATGGAGTTAGTTTTAAAGTCAATGGTCATAGACTAAAAAATTATTATGAAGGCGACATTAACTCCATAGAAAAAAATCTTCACTTTGCGAAGACTTAGACCGAGCATGAGTCTAACTTAAAGACTCATTAATAAATAAAAGTTCTTGTCGGGAGAAAACTTGTCTTTTTATCAAATAAACTTATTTATCTGCATTTTAGTTGGTTTGTATACTTCTCACTTTATTTTGCAGGTCCTTTCAGCAAAGAAGTCAAATTTAAAGTCATATCGACTCATAATCATATGGTTTAAGTACTACTATAGGTAGCAATTACCGCGTATCCTTAGCTATCACGCCGTAATCAGTAACGTTACAGCGTAATCTCTTCTTTTATCACGCCGTAACAAGTTATATAAAACCACATGATTACGCCGTAACTATTAAGGTTACGCCGTAATCTCTTTCTGAAAATCCTTCAAAAATAAGTTTGAATCATTTACAAAACCGTGTATATTTTAAATGAACTTTGTGGGTGTATTCTTCGGAAACCCTCACGAGACTTTACTCGTCCACTTAGGCTACAAAGTGGTTTAAAAGGCTTGTTGCATTTGCTAAATGCAACCGTAATTCCTACAAAAGTGAGTTAGTTTTCTTGTACATTCTTTGTAAGCATTTATGGCATTTAGGTTTGTTTAGTAATTTCAAGGGAAACGAGGCTGCTCGAGAGGCGCTTAAATTAGAATTCATCTCATGTCGCCATCATATGAGCTTAGAGCAATACTCAAGGGAGTTTCTTGTTCTAATTCTACTCTTATTTTTGATTTTTCATTTCCTTTATTGTATAATAGGGACATTATACAAACCAAGTAGGGGGATGGGAGTAGAATTACCACTTGAAAAAATGGTGCCAATTTCAAAATTTTTGACATGTTTTTCTTACTGAACTACATTAAATCTTTGCTAAATGTACATTTACCCTTTATTTCTATTGGTGAGGTTAAGCCTGATGATTCCATTTTCATCCATTATACAAAAATTCAACAAAAATATGAGTGTGCCGGTAGTATTGTAGACTTTAGAACTTGGCCTGTACATCATTTCGAGAGCTAATTGATTAGCAAGAATTGATGATTCGAGAAGGCAACATTTAGGAATTCACCCAAATAGCCCATATGTATGTGTTTATCGACTTGTTACACTGACTTGTCGACCTCCCATGATAAAGCCCTTTATTGCACTCATTATTAGTGCAAGATACCCCTAGATCACCCGGTGGAGCCAGTCCGTGTTTTAACCCATATTATATATGTTTCGTTACACCATTCCGCCTTAGCCAACCCTATAGTTTATATTTTTCTTTGTGTTGAAATTTCTGGCTACTTAAGTCTATGGTTCGGTGAAATGGTTCGAAGATTTTGGCATTTTCGTTAAATACACATCATTATGATCATTGAAGACCCCCAAGTATTATCACTTTTGATATTGTTCATCTCAAGTGGGGGGATGTATTATGTATTTATGACAGGAGTATTATGAAAAAAGATGTGTATGAATAAACTCCTTGTGTATTATAAATGTTGGTTACGTGTTATAAAACCAACAAGTGATGAAGATGATGAAACTATAAGCCATCTGATTTTGAAGAAATGGGCTAATATGCTCTGTAAGATCTTATTGTTACATCTGAAGCTAGCCCATTATTGAAGATATGATCAGGTTTTCACGCTTGGACACTTGGACTATGGATGGACAGTAGCCGGTTATGACCACCTTAGATTATATTTGACTATTTGTTTTGTGTCTTTATTTAACACCAATTAAATGTGTTCCCATGCCTAATCCCTAATCTTTGGTTTTACTCGAATAGGGGAATTAAATGCAATCATGTATGTCTATTCCATCGTTATGGATGTGTATATATTATTTGTCCCCCTTGTTGGTGTAACGCTTTTAGTGAAGGATTAGAATATATACACCCTATATCATTCTCCATCCTAACCCTTGGTTTTACTCGAATAGGGGTATTGAATGCAATCATATATGTCTATTCCATCGTTATGGATGTGTATATATGGTTTGTCGCCCTTGTTAGTGTAACGCTTTTGGTGAAGATTGCAAGATGATTCACCTAGTTTAAACTAGTACATGTTACCCTTGTTGCCTTTGAGAGCCATTTAGACCCTAACTCTGGTTGGTGGAGATTTGTGTACTTTCCAAACTTATGATAGAATACATACTATGACTATGCTATTAAGCGATCACCCCAAAAATGAAACACTTAGACTAGTTTGAGAGTTAAGTGATTTTTGATCCCCTTTTCGTGAGGTGTTCGGCTTTGATGTTTTCTAGCATAAGTAAATTATTAATTAATTTCTCTGAGTTAAATTGGGGAAATCTCTTTATAAATTATTCTAACAGATCTACTTGAGGGCAAGTAGAAGTCAAGTGGGAGATATTTGATAACATCAAATATTTAATACTTTTTGGTATCAAATTCCCTATCAAAATGTGTGTAATTATCTCATAAATTCCTGAAAATGGTACTTAGTCACTTATTTCTTGTTTTCAAGAAGAAATTGAGCATTTATGCAAGAAACATGAGATTTGGACACAAAAACAAGCAAATATGGATTTTTCAAGATATTTTATAGCGTAACCACATCGCAAAGGTTATGCCGTAACGTAATTAAGGCAAGAATGGTCATCACCAAGGTTATGGCGTAATCACTTGCAAAGTTTACACCGTAACACATCTCATTATGGAATGATGAGTCATCCGAGTCAGCTTTACAACGTAACAAGGCGCTAAAGTTATGTCGTAACCTTAATTTTGCCTACGATAAGGAAGCCCACATCAGCATGATTATGGCGTAACCACATACAAAGGTTATGCTGTAACAAGTTCGAAAAGTATAAATAGAGCCCTCATTCTACATATTCATCATCAACCCTTCTACCACAGTATCAAGGGGCGAACCAAGCTTCCAAAGGTCAAAGAAATCCACCTGAAGTCCAAGGGAGAAATCACTTTACTTACTTTTGCATTTAATCTTACATAAAAAAATTCTGTAAGAATTATTAGCTTTCGATCAATGAATCCCTCCATTATTTCTTATTGTTCTGTTACCATGAGTGGCTAAGCATTTCTAGTGCTAGCCTAGTTATGTAATTACTAATGTATTAATTAATGTTTCCTGTTTAATTATCGTTTTATTAGATATCCTTATAGCTTGTCATAGATCCCTGCGTTATGGCAATATTGAAAGGTAGTTTGGATTCGGTTAATCCTTTTATTAAGAAACCCGTTGAACATAGGATTACAAAGGTATTAGGATAAGTTGGAATCTATCCTAATGTAGAAATCGATCTGATTACCGCCTTAATTACCCTAAATACTTAATAAAGCGCATGAACTCTTTCGATAGAGTTAATAATCTTTTTAGGTTATAGACTAGTCTTTTGGATGGTTGGTTCTTAATAACTACAACCAGGATACCTTAACATCAAGACTTTCGAGCAATTGGGATCCATGGGAGTATAGGACAAACCTCGAACGTCAATTCGAATCTGCCAATTTTAGAACACTAATAAAATGATACTTAGACGTTGCACTAGGAAACATGTCATATACATTAGTAATGAAGTAAGTAGGTTAGCACGCTTTTCTCCCTATAGTCTTCTTCTCAATATACTTTTTCGTATTTACTTCCAGTCTTAATTCTCAAAATTATTCAAAACCATTTTCAAAACTATGACATTTCAAATTATAACTAATCTAAACTTAGCTCTTGGGACGACCTCAGATTTACAAATCCTACATTACACACGACCTGGTTCTCTGCCCGTTAGTGCGTGTAGACATCGGTGAACGAGTTTTTATAAATTTAAAACTTGTTAAATTATTTCTTTAAAAGAAAATACGCATCATCTGTTGACAACACAAAGTATCGTGGCATGATTGGTAGTTTACTTTACCTCACGGCAAGTCGGCCGGACATCATGTTTAGTGTTTATTTATGCGCCCGTTTTCAAGAAGATCCCAAAACTTCTAACCTTGAAGCCATTAAAAGAATATTTAGATATATATAAGGAACAACTTACTTAGGATTATGGTATCCCCAAGGAACGGGTGTAGAAACCATAGTATACGTTGATTCCGACCATGCCGGAAACTATGTCGATCGTAAAAGTACAAGCGATGTTTTCACCTTCATGGGTTGTTGTCTAAAATCCTGGTTCTCCAAAAAAAACAAATAGTCCTAGCCATTTCTACCATAGAAGCTGAATATGTATCCGTATGAAAGGCTTGCCAACAAGTGTTGTGGATGAAACAAGACCTCATAGATTATGACATAAGACTCAACGATATTCCTGTCCTTTGTGACACTAAAGGTGCCATCGACCTCAGTAAAAACCTTGTCCTTCACTTTAGAACTAAACATATAGAAATTCGACACCATATCCTCCGAGATAATGTACAAAATTGAAACATCTCTATAGAGAAGGTCTCCTCAGAAGATAACATTATCGATATCTTAACCAAACCACTCAAACGTGAACCTTTTAACTTACTTAGACTAGGACTCGGACTCATGGAACCAAACGCTTAATAAACCTAAAATATAAATCACTTCCAAAAAATCCAAAAGCTAACCTCATTAGTCTAACATCCCGTGATGCGATGATGCGTTTACGAGGTGTATACATAAGAAACTCGTACTCTGATTGGTTGCCATGCACTTTCAAAAATATGCTCCCATGACAGAGTATATTTGTCTCGACCACACAATAGAAACCTTTGCCCCAACCAACGGTCTTTGAATCCACATGATTCTACCATCAAATAGCCGGATTATCTCAAAGCCCGAGTCCCTCTAAAAGGATTTCGGTGAATTCAGAAGATCTCTTTTCTTCTATTTGAGTCTAGGATTCTATTTCGCACTTAAAAATAAAACTTTCGGGAAATTTAGTTCATACTACTATATGTAGCTATACTATATACTATTACGTATGCATTTGCATCATCTAAAGGATTTCTTTGCTTCATACAAACCCCGAAAGAGATTTTTTTTAAATACTTCTCACGAATAGGACACGCATAAAATTTCGTTTCATACATTGATTAATACAAAGTAAAAACAATTTTTCTCATTCGTCACTTCATATGTCTCTTGAATGCTAAAGGGAACACATAATCGATATGTATTTTCGGGTACATTAAACCGAAGCAACATTAAATTAAGGAGCTCATTGGGTTATCTCATTATTATATTTTCCTTTTGAGTCGAGATAACCGAACCTCCACATTGTTTGCATATAGAAACATACTAGATTTTTTTTAAATTGATTTAAGATCATCTATCTTGTTGGTAATATAAGACCTCTAAAAATTCTTTTCATTGCCTTCACCTTTCATAATTATTCTCCATTTCTATTCATCAAACACCCGGAACCCCTATGTATAGAAGGGAGGATCCCTTTGGAGAGGGATCCGAGTGATCCGGGTGATCAGTGACATCTCTATACAATTATTAAACTTCAAATTCTCTATTTACCCTCTTTTCTCAACATACTTCCAGCATCTAGACATTAAAGTTTGACATTTTGTGCATTAATTCCATATCTAATCATTGGATTTTGCCAAAATTAGTAGATTTTGCATTAAATTCCAAGCATGGCTCTCTCTATAAATAGCCTTCTTCTGCATTGCCTCTCAATCACCATTTTTCAGCAATACATTGATCATCAACATGCCTAAATCCTCTAATGACAAGAAAGAAAACAAATCACTAAGAAGAACGACTAGGATTAGTGTTCGAGCTTGTTGTCTTGTCAATCCACCATCTAATTCACCACCATTCCAACGTTTCTCTCCTCCAAGTGACTATCAAATGGCACCACCCTCTACACCGCATGACTCTCCACCAACAACTCCTCTTACACTGTCAGGATTCTTACCAAGTAAACTCCTCACTACGCCAATAACTACACCGCCTCCTTTAACCACACCACCTTCGGCTCCTACTCAACGATCCAAGAAATCATCACCATTGACCATTAACCTAGAGCTTGTTGAGCTCATATTCTCAACACCTCCCATATCTCCTCATCCTTTTCTTTAACTCTCTCGAAGATCTCCCACCTAGGACCGCCAATCCTCCTCCTCATCAACCCATGTTTGTCTCCATCAAATGTTTGGCTAGCCAACCACCACCGATCCCTGATGTCATTGAGATGGAACCGCCTCTACCACCTCTTCCACCACAACTTCCACCATCCACTCAACCGATGTGGTTCAATGACATTCTACCACCAGTAACTCATGAAACATTTTATGAGTATTGCCAACGAACCCAAATGATCGTCAATGATCTCTGTGACAAAATGAGATTCATTCTCAATCACATCCTCGAACATCTCACTACTCTTACCCACCAAAACTTTCTATAGGACTTTTGGTGAAGATTATAAATAATATTGTATTTTGCTTTTTATGTTTTTAGAAGAACATTTCCTTGTTCTTAATTTTACCTATATGTAAGTGACACAAAGTCACTAATATGGTTGTTTGTTTTATTACAAGGATCTTTGTTCATTACATGTGTTGCTTATCTTGTGCCTTACCTTTGTACATCTTATCTTGTATTATATCTCATTATATTTATACTAACCTACCTTAACAAAAAATCAAGTTCTGATTTTCTTCCTAAGAACCAGATCCCTTTGATAAAAAAGGGCGGAACCCTTTTGAAAAGGTTCCGGCTAATCCGGGAAAACAGTAACTTCAACATATTTGTTTGTAGGTACTCTCAAAACAAGGGGGGGCTTATACTTCTGTTATTTATCATAAACATTATCTTTTGTAGCATCAAATCCATTTGGATTCCTTAACACCCTCATTTAGGGGAGCTTCCGTCAAAGGGGAGCATTGCATTCGATTCAGTTCAAATAAGTTTATATTACTTACATTGCATTTCATTTCGGATCAGCTTATATTGATCTTTACACATTGCATTGTTAGTTTTTCTTCGACACTCTTTTTGTTTTGAAAAAATGGGGAGAAGGAAGTTAAAAACTCCAATTTAAAACTTATACATTTTTATATTTACTTCTAATAATTTTATGTTTTGTCATTAACAAAAAAGCGGAGATTGTTAATACAAATAAGCCGTAAAAACGTTTATTTCTATTTCACAATCTTCTTATATTTTTTCGATAAGAATCATAAAAGCATTATAATTAAAAAATAAAATACGTAAGTTTTAAACCAATAGTTTTTCTAACTTATTATTTCTATCACACATCACAATTACATATTATACAAGTAACACAAGATCTTGGAAGATTACATAAGATTTTTGGAGATTTGGCATCCAAAATCTAGATTTACACTACCAATGACCCGGATCCCTCAGGTTACACTAGTCAGATCCCTTTTAAAAGGGATCCGCCTAATCCAGTGAACAATAGCAATTTTTGCTTATAAATAGCAAGCCATTTCTCATGTTTTACTAACCAATTCCTCTTACATCTCTCTAATATTCTGATATCTTTCTCTAAATTTTAGATCTAGTTTAGTTTCATTTCTTATTTTTAGGAAATTCTTTTATTAGAAGAAATTACCGATATTGCATACGAGACGATCAAGCTCAAGTTTCCTTGTTGCTAGTTTCCACCATCATATCAAGATCGTCTTTTTTATTCTTGTACATAACTTATTCATTGTATTTACATACCTCATCTTTGTAAAAAGAGTTGATAGCATTGGGATGGTTCTACCTTTGTTAGAATCTTGTATTTAGCTTTGTATCAGAAAAAGTGTAAGCGACGTAAGGTTGGTTCTACCTTTGTTAGAACCCGGTATGTAGCTTTGTACCAAAAAAAAGTATAAGCGACGTTGTGAGGCTTCTCCGCTGGACAAGGAGATTGTGGACTAGTGTTTACGAACTCTCGAGTTGGAAACTCGGAGAGTGGAGTATGGCAAAGAAGGTATCCTTGTAGTCGAAGCACTATAAATGCTTGTCTCACGGTTCTATCTCTTCTAACTCTGTCTTTACTTTACTTGTGCTTATTATTTATTTCTTACTACGTAGATCAAATCAATATCATTAACTTTACATAAACTTGATCTATAATTTGAAACATAAATTTAAATTGGTAAAACTATTCAACACCCCTTCTAGTTTTCCACACAAGAGTTGGAGCATTGAGGTTGATCTTGATCTGGTAGCTTTCAATCCTCAGTTGATAGTCATGAACTCTTTCTCATATCACACAAATCCTGACAAAGACAATCAAAGAGTTCAATAACCCATTCTTGTGATCTACTTCTCTTTTCAAGCACATCAAGTACAAGTCTTATATGTCGTTCTTGTTCAAGTACTTGTAATCAGATTCCGAAAAGAAGTAAGCATTACCATCTGTAACACTCCATAAATTTCAGGTCATTATTTAAAACTATACTTTCATTATTTATTTAATTTTGAGTAAAATTTATTTATTTACGGTTAACCGGATAGGTTATCTCGTGTTTGTAGTAAAACGTTTATTAAACGTGAACCTGGCTTTAGATTAAATATCCGTTACGTTGTCTACGTAATTTAATATTTTAATATGGACAATTATATTTTAGTATTTTATAGAAATATGTGGTCATTAGATAAAATAGTTACCGAAAAAGATAATGGTGTAAAAGGATTTAACGCCAAGGACTAATGGGGTGCTAAAGTTACCTTTTATGGTAGAAATTACTATTGTGCCCTTGGGCTTAGATGAGTCATATGTCCAGGAATTTGTCACAAAAACACACGTGTATGTGTGTTTGTGGAGTCGTGGCATTCACAGAGGCTTTAGGATGGAAAAGTTAGGCTCATTCCTTCATTGTTATAACCTTTCTCAAGATTAAGCAAGGGTTTTGGTTTTTGATCAAGTAAATAATTATTGATGTCTTGAAGATGTCATAGAAAAACTCAAGTCTTTTAATCCATTCCTCAATCAAGGTGAGTAAGTAATCATGCCATAATCATGTTATGTTCAAATTAAGGGTTTATGTGAATTGGGGGTTTGTGATTAATTAAGGTTCTATAGAACCTTAATCTTGATTTGTGATGAAAACATGGTTTAGAAAATCATGTTATGTTAGAATTAAGCTAATAATCAAGTTGTTATGTTGATTGTATCATTGGTGGAAGGGATTATGATAGAATATAGGGTGTTGTTGATGTTGTGGATGATTTTGAGTATGTTTTGGTAAACACTACATATTCTGTCCAGATTTATAACGTAGCTTAACGGGTCATTAAAAATGTTTTGAGAAGGTAAAACTTTAAAAATATGTTAGTGCATGTTATTACATTTGCGTTGATATAAAGAACGTACAAATCGGACTTAAAACGAGTGAGATATGGCCTTTTGAAGTTCAGCGAAACATTAATGTTTTTTACAGCTCAAAACTGTGTTCGATGCTTGCTGACCAGATTTACAAATCGTGTTTAGACCTACTTCGGGTCTGAATCAAACAAAATTTATAAAAAGAAACTTGTAGATCATGATTTTTCCTTAAACCATAGCTTTCGGACAACTCGTGAATCCTTATAACGAAGGAGATACGCTCTCCTAAAGTCGGACTAAATTTAAGAATTTTATTAAGTAGAAAGTGAGCTGTTTGGGTTATAAAAATAGGATTTTGACAATTTTCATGGCCATTTAAGCTATAAAATCTTAGCGAATATGGTAGTAACACTTATATATTTTATGTATACGTCAAAAACTTTCTAAAACATTATTAGGTAAAGAATTCATATGATGATTAGAAGTTATTAAAATTTATGTTGATTAAAGAGGTGTTTGGCTAGAGCTTTAAATATCATCTAAATAAGCAAATTTGGCTTAAGGCATGAAGAGTAATCATTTAGACATGTTAAATAAGCTAAGATATAAGTTTGCTGAAGATTGAGATAGCTTATAATGAGTTTTGGGTCATTTTAGTAATGACCCATATTGGAGCATAGTGTGCAAAAATTTACACCGACTTTGGAAAATCATAGAAACATAATTGTAGCTCCCTTGGGAGTGTGCCTTTCATATTCGGAAAGGCGAAAGATTCAATTTTCTAGCAAAAATATTTCTAGGTCATGAATGTAAGTTTAAATGGGTCAAAATCAGAATATTGCAGCGGGTTGCATAAATTCTGCATAAAAGAAGAGTTTTTATAAAAAGTGTTTCTTGTAATTTATTCATGTTCATTATTTTATTTTTCTAATATTTTCATTATTTTATATATTCTATTATTTTATTTGTAAGATATAGCATTGTACATAATTAAATGGGGACTAGAAACTTGATAAAAGTTGGTTTGAAACATTTGAATTGGGACAGAATTAGATCAGTAGCTTGTGGAAGCATTCTAGAAAAATTTATGAACTTTGATGACTAGAGAAAATTATAGTGACATAGGTCTGTGTTTTAGCTCCGTTTCCTCGGGTGGCGCTCGTCGAGACGATACCCAAGGAATTTACTAGAAAATAAACGGTAAAGGTTGTCCGAAACTGCACACCAAATTTTAATTGATTATAACTCCAAAAATTTGGATAGAAGCCACCCCTGATGTAAAAGAGAACTTGTAGAGGACTATCTAACTTAAAATTAGCAAGTTGAAACAGCCTTAACAGGCTTACGGTTTAGGAGATATGGCCGTTTTCCCGTGATCGTAGTAAACTGTGAAAATCACAGCTTTGATACTTGTTAGTATATTGACTATTTGAACTCATTTTTATAAAAACCAAAGTGGTCGGACCCACATATCGGAAAAATAGACTCGTTTACCTTTCCGTAGGCTTAAGAACCAAACCGAGACCATTTACGGATTAGGAGTTCTGAGTTTTTGTAATGGGCTTAAGATATTTAAAATATGGACATTGTTTTGGGCCCAAATGTGTTTATACAAATTACAAATTCTAAGTACAATGCTTTATAATTATCTAAAAAACTTATTTATTTTTTTTTGGTGTAATATTGCAATCTAGAATACGACTTTATTTTTAGGCTGTTTTTAGAGTTTTACTCGGTCTCTCGACGCTCCTTTCTCGTTATCATTTCTTGGTCTCTCGACACTTAATCTCAATATCTTTTATCTCATTGCTTAAAGGTGAGTGCATAGCCCCGCTTTTACTTATTAAATGTTTTATAAACTCCTTGGGGGAGATACATGCTATTTTTACATATGGACGCAAGTGTTTAAACTCTATGCTATGCCTGATATGTTATTGCCTAAGTACATTTTCTCCCTTTAAGTCCCCTATATCATGAGCCGTTAATTATTTTTGTGAAGTGAACGCAAATGCTGTGAATAGATCTATTGGGACTAACAATCCTCGTCCGGGTTTGTGACATCTGATTACCATGTCAAACAGTCGCATTTAACATTTGAAATACTCGGGTGTTTGGCAGAACATCCAGTTTTAGGGCATAAACCTAAGCTAGGGTTTGTTGTAATTTGTTAAGGTTTCGGTGTCATGAGCTTAGTGCAATAATAAATGCTTTTGACTTTTGAATGTATTTCACAAGTCTAATATAACTGAAATCTTGTGCTCCACTGCCTTACTTATAAAACCTATGAATTTCACTCAACATTATTTGTTGACGTTTTTAGCATGTTTTATCTCAGGTCCTTAAGGTATATTACTCGGATGGAAGTCGCGCAGATATTTTGAAGACTTTGCATACTTTTACCATTCGATAAAACTATCTTTTGAAAACATTATGTAATGTTTAAACTTTTGGGACTTGTATCTCTATGAACTCTGATGTTTTATTTATATCGAATGTGTAAATTTTTCAAAACGTCTCATTTAGAGGTCGTTTTCTATAACTTGTACTATGTGCTATGAAGTAGCACCCCCGGTTACCTTTCGTTGTATTTCGGTTTTGGGGGTGTTACAGATTGGTATCAGAGAACTAGTTATAGAGAACTAGGTTGCATTTTGAACCTAGACTATAACTACTATACATATTAGGAGTTCTTTAATGCCTTACTCAATATATGTGTGAGTACACTTCCTGAACACTAATGTTGTTATATTTATAACATCAATATTGGTATTATATAAATGTTGACTTTTGAACCTAGATTACTTATGTTTATTTGTTATATAAAAGTAATTTATATAAATATTGACTATTTTTGATCACTTATATCTACTTTCCAAAGCATCATTATATTTTTATATAAGGTTTCTTTATATGAATACTAAAACTCTTCTAAGACATTATGAGTGACATAATGGTCTTTTAATGTTTCTTAAGACATTGTGAGTGACACAATGGTCTCATTTATTTTCAAGACGCTGTGAGTGATACAACGATCTCTAAAACCTTCTCAAGACATTATTAGCGATACAATGGTCTCTAAACACTTCCACAAAATTCAACTTAGCATCTACCTGGATCTTGTCCAAGGGCACTTGCAGTGTTGGATCAGCTAAACACTTCTTAAGGTTCAACACGTGGAACATGTCATGAACACCATTCAACTCCTCAGGTAAATATAACCTATAGGCCACTAGGCCTACCTTCTCAATGATCTCAAAAGGTCCAACAAATCTAGGTGCTAGTTCCCTCTTATTCCCAAAGCGTACCACACCTTTCCAAGGCGATACTTTAAGTAAGACATAGTCACCTACACTAAACTCTAGAGGCTTCTTCCTCTTATCGGCATAACTTTTCTAGTGATCACGCGCAGCCTTAAGTCTATCCTTAATCTGTGAGATCTTCTCAGTGGTCTCTTATACTAACTCAGGCCCTATTAACTGACCTCTCCAACCTCTGCCCACATAATTGGGGAACGACACTTCCTACCATACAAAGCCTCAAATGACACACATCTCACACTAGAATGGTAACTATTGTTATACGAAAACTTTACTAATGGAAGATGAACATCCCAACTTACCTCGAAGTCTAGGACGCACGCTCTAAGCATGTCTTCCAAAGTCTGGATTGTACGCTCACTTTGACCGTCGGTCTGAGGGTGGTAAGTCGTACTCATATCTAAACAGGTTCCTAATGCCTCTTGCATTTACTGCCAAAACCTTGACGTAAATCGACTATCACGATCAGATTTGATTAAGATCGGCACACCGTGCCTAGCAACAATTTCATTCAGATATAGCCTAGTTAACCTATCCAACTTATAATCCTTACACATAGGTAGAAAATGAGCAGACTTAGTCAACCGGTCCACAATGACCCAGATTATGTCATGCCCACTACTAGTCCTCGGTAACTTCGTAACAAAATCCATTGCTATCCCTTCCCATTTCCATTCGGGAATCTCAGGTTGCTGTAGTAAGCCAGACGGCCTTTGATGTTCAGCCTTAACCTTCAGATAAGTCAAACACGTACTCACATACACAACTATGCCTTTCTTCATTCCCGACCACCAATACCTATCACTAAGGTCATAATACATCTTATCAGCTCCTGGGTGTACAGAGTACTTTGACTTATGGGCTTCGTCCATTATCAGGGTTCTCACATCACCCTTCAAAGGAACCCATATTCGATCCAGGTAGTACAGATCTCCATCACTCCTATGTTCTATCATCTCATCTAAACCTTTCTACAATCCCGCAGACTCATCACATGCCTCCTTCTTAGCCGCTAGTATCTTATCCTTGATACTCGACTGAAGGGTCATATTCATAGCTCGAACTCTCTTAGGTTTCACTCTCTATTTCCTACTCAGTGCATCAGCTACTACATTCGCCTTACCAGGGTGGTAGCGAATTTCGCAGTCGTAATCACTGATGTGCTGTCGTTGTGTGGTGTTAATTTTATAATTTCAAGTTTTAAATTTATATTTTGCCGACTTAACCAAAAACAACACTTTAATGGGCAGTGTACCCGATCGATGGTAGTTTCACGGTAAGTAGGGTGTCGATCACTAAGAGAGAGAAACAATCTTTCAATTTATTAATATTTTGGTTATCTAAACTAAGTTAATTCTATTCTATGTTAAACCTATGCTAAACCTATGTTAATCCTAAATCTAACGGATAAGAGGGTTTTCAGCCTGAGAGACAGGCACGGGTTTTGTGGTGACTAAAATCAACTTAAGAAACTAAAACACACGCAAGCAAATTAACAGAAGATAAAAGAGCGGTCTAGCCAAATATAAGAAAACTATATTAACCATTATTAATCTAATCAGAATGTTGGTTTGTTTATTTATTGCAATGATTACTTATCTCGAGGCGGCATATCATTCTTAAGATTAAGGCAGTACTTCTTCCTTAAACCTAGATACGTAGAATTTTATCACAATTAAATGCATCCACATAAAGCATCCTTATTTGCTGATTATAATCTATCTTAGGGATTAAAGCAATGGTGATCTTGTTAAACCCTAGCTTATCGAGACTTTACCCACTTACTGTTTAATGGGAATTCATATACTAGTAGTCCACTAACCAAGTCTTTACCAATTAATCGATAACGTACTCGTTGATCCCAAGGCCACCTGTTGGTCCAACTAAGCTCATAATCTAAGGGCAAAGATAGGTCGTTATTTGTGATCCTATTGGTCTAGATGTATAAATCACTATATGGAGAGCTATCTTGGCATCTAGATTACTTGGTCCGTATAACTAGATTCAGTTGAATGATAGGTCGCATACAAAAGCACGTAAACAAGTATAAACTAATAAACATAAACAAGCAATCAAAGATAAATTAAGCAATCGAGATAAACAAACCAAACATTCAGATCTTCATAATAATGGCTAATACCCAAAGGTATTAGCCTTCAAACGTCATAATCATTACAAGAGTAATAATTTAGCCAAGGTAAACTAACCGAGTTAACGAATGATACCAAAAACTAAACGATTACAAGAGTATAGGAGATTACAAGTTGTTTTGTATAGAATTGATTACGTTGCAAGACCTCTTCTGCTCTTTGACTTTTATGGTTTATGTATCAAAAATATGATTTAGCATATTTGATATCTTCCAGAATATTTTATTTCCATAGCTTGAATACGGCGTATAGGATTCTCTAGATATGGTGTATTGATCTTGTTTCCTTCGTGGTCTTTAGTGAAGTGCAGGCACAGATACACCGTATATTCCTTGATGGATACGGCGTATTGGATGTCAGAATCAGTTTTCTTCATATTCTTCGTTTAAGCTCTAGAATATGTGCCTTTTAGTTAACTTTCACCGAGTAATCTATAATTACTACATTTATCAAACACAAACGATTAAGTAACAATTCTTTGCAATAATTATACAAAATGGGTTAATTACATTGGATAAATGATGCTATAAAAGTGACGTTATTTGATGTCATCAAATATCCCCCCCACTTGAATCCTACTTGTTCTCAAGTAGCCTTTAGAAGTTTATGAAAATGTATTCCTAAGGATTTTTTCGTTAAGCATTTATTTGATCTATTACAAGTACACAACCAAACACCTCCTAAAATAGGAAGATGAAAACACTCAAATCACTCAACTAATCTATGTGGTAACATGTAACTAATTTGCTCAATTGCGTTAAGAGGGGAATAAAAGGAGGGAGACGAATGTTGCCATCAGGAAATGAAATCTATCGACCATAAAACATGAATATCTAAGTCAAAGTGTCTGTTACAAAACCATTAACATATAATTTCCATTTTCAAACAATGTAACAATCTTTATATCTAGATCTTTGTCAATAACTGAAGATAGAAAATCAAACCATTCATTAACAATCTTTATATGTAGTTCCCAACATCTAACTGAGAAGGAAAATCAAGACAAATAATTTACTATATGAGATAAGAAATTTAATGAACTATACCCGCATCAACACGAGCAAAGACTCACCAGATCCTAAATTTACAGTAGCCTGAATACTCCCATTTTTTACAAATCCTTGTTCGTCAATTCAATGGCTTCACAGTTGCATCAGCCTCTGCTGCTACAGTAGTTATGGTGCTAATGGTGATGTTGGTGCTGCAGATTGTGGCAATGCTGAAGTATTAATTTCATTGAATGGAATAACCTTAGCTTCCCCTTCATCCGCACGCACCTAAATAAAACACATAACTTAGCACGAATAATTACTATTCAGATATAAAATGGCGACTAAAAATAAAATTCCACAATCGAGATTAGACCTTTGTTATCGTGGACATTTGATTGTATTTCCCATGATCCAACATGTCTAATCGTTCCACAACAATAACATGGAGGCTTTTCTACACGCATAGGAAATTATGCCGGTAAAAAAGCTAATTAAAACATAAACTCTTCATGTGCTCATTAATTCAAACTTACAACCCATGTGTTAAAGAACAAACATTGGAGAACAATATCTAGCATTAGTTTCCAAATATTAGAATGATTTTAATCAGAAAATCAAATTATTTAACTGACATGTAAATAGCTAAAGAGTAGCCGGCTAAATAAACCAAAACAAACGTCCCTAAATGTTTGATAACGCTCAAATTATACATATTTCTATATGCGTTATCTGTGCTTTTATATATCTATTTTGGTTAATAATAAGAACTTTTGATACTTAATCGAGTATAATTGCTTGTTAGAAATACGAAAAAGTCTCAGTCACTTCCAATAAATCGTTAAGTAGCTCATAGTATAATATTTGGAAACTAGCTAAGCTAACCGGGTCAACATAAGATACCCATTATGTTGACCAGCTCATGTAAGGGTATAAATTATCTCTTTATGCTTTGGAGATGGTGGTTGGTTTATTTTCATAATACATCTTCTTTCTCTCACTAAGTGTTCCAACCTCCTCTTTTTCTCTCTAGAATTTCCTTCTCATTTAGTCATCTAATATTGTATATTTGATATCCCACAATTGGTATCAGTCGCTATGGGGTGATATCGTGAGATCGTGTGCGTTTCTTATCTTGTTTTGATTGTGATTTTTATGGTTTTGGGTTGTAGGTCTCACAAAAAATCAAACCCGGAATTTTGTGTTTAAAAACCTTAAAGTTTATGTTTTTAAGCATGATCTAGGCCTAAGATACTTAGTTGTACAAGAAAAATCAAGGTAAAACATCAAAAAAGCATGTTTTTAGGTCGACTTACAAAAGTTTTTTTATTAATGTTTTGAAGCTTGGCCGGAATATCATTCTTTTGAAGGTGCGAAATACGTAAGTCTACATGAAATACGATGTGCGTTTTATGACAAGTTGTGCAATTTATGATTTGTGCGATAATACGAAATCAATAGCAATTTATTAAAGGTGGTTGTGGTCAAGGCAAATACTTGTTGTGCGAAACAAAACACTGCTTAGTTTTCCCTTCCTCCAAGTTGTGCGAAATATGTTGTACGAAATATGTTTGGGAACATGTATGCGATTTATGTAGTGTAATAGGCGTGCGAAACAGGTTGTGTAACAAACGTGCGAAATACGTAAGTGTGCAAAACAAAACTCTGACCAATTTACATAAACCGTGTGAAACATTACATTGACTAAAATCCTGCGAAACATTACATTGACTTAAAACCTGCGAAACATTACATTGTCATATTTCATGCGAAATATTACACTAATTTGAAATTTTTTCTATGGTTTGTCTTACTTTGTAGAATCCCGCGAAATAACTTGGTATTTTCTCGATTTTAGTAAATTTGTAAAATCCCGTAGAAAATCAATCTAAATCACCTTCAACAACAACTCTTTAACACTATCCTCCTTTATCACTGTTCGATCAACTTCATATCTTACTACAATCTTATCAAGATGTCTACCTTAGCTGAATACATGATAGTTGCCGATGCTGAGAACCGTCCACCTATGCTTGACAAAACAATGTATAACTCATGGGAGAGTCGTATGTTGCTTTATATCAAAGGAAAGAAAAATGGTAGAATGATGCTTGAATCAATTGAGAATGGACCTCTTGTCTATCCAATTGTTGAAGAAGGACAAATTCGAAAGAAGAAATATGCAGAACTCAATGAACAAGAAAAGCTTCAAGATGATTATGATGTTCAAGCAACAAACATTGTTCTTCAAGGTCTCCCACCTGATGTGTATGCACTTTTCAACCATTGTTAGTCTGCTAAAGATATATGGGAACGAGTTAAGTTACTCATGAAAGGCATGGAATTGTCGTATTAAGAACGTAAATGTAAACTATACAATGAGTTTGACAAGTTTGCTTCAGTAAAGGGCGAAACACTTCATGAGTATTACTTGCGTTTTGCTCAACTTATAAATGATATGCACATAATAGGCATGACAATGCAACAAGTTTAAGTGAATACAAAGGTTTTCTAATACCTCCTCAACCAAATGGGAGCGAAGTCTTGTAACTGATGTCAAGTTTTAGCAAGCAATATGTAATACCAACAATGAAATCAGTTGTATGCATATCGTAGTCAACATGAAGCACATGCAAATAAAGTTCGAATGATGCGTGAAAGATATCCGGATCCTCTTACGTTGGTGGCTAATTCTCAAACTCAATCACATTCTGCTCGGTATCCACAACAGCTATCATCAACTTCTCAAACAACTCATTCTTCTCAACCATTCTCATCTACCTATGCCACAACTCATCATCCACAACAATACCAACAAGGATTCCAACCTCCAATCAAGTATTCAACACCATCAGTTCCTCACAATGCATATCATATCATTCCCCTATAATTCTCACATAAAAAATGCACAACCAGAGTTTCTCAATTAGTACTCAAACTTACTGTCCCAATCCATTTTACTAATAGATGACCCTATTGAATACACAACAAAGCTATAGCATTCATGTCAACTGTAATAGCATCATGTTTTCCTTCAACCAACAATAACTCCGATCATCCTCCAACCCAAGAAATCAAGCTACCATTCAAGATGGTAGAGTTACTGTTCAACAAGTTCAGGGAAGACATGGTCAAGGTTATATTGATACAGGTTCGAAGGGTAGTGCTACAGGGTTAGGGGTAAACCAGAATGGTGAAAATGCTGCAGCAGGTCAAGCAAGGGTTGTCAAATGTTATAATTATTAGGGAGAAGTACATATGGCTAGGCAATGCACTCAGCCAAAGAGGCCAAGGATTGCAACATAGTTTATAGAAAAGAACTGCTGCTTAAGTACTGAATCTTGTCAAGTTTTTGGAGATGATAGCAATTGGCATTTTTAAGCAGATCAAGAATTAAGATTATTCAGTGATGTTACATCCAACAATCATTCACAATGTGCGGCGTTATTCAACTGATGATCTAGATGCCTATGACTCTGACTGTGATGATATCTCTTCTCTCAAGTTACGATTCAGACGTCCTCTCCGAGGTACCACAACATGATTCTTATTAAAATAATGAGATGCTTAATCAAAGTGTGCAAGAGACATAGAATTTTGAACAATCTCTTATTGACTGTGTTCCAGATAACGAAATAATAAGTGATAGTAATAACATTTCTTATGAACAATATCTGCAACAAACACAAATGTGATTGTTCAAGATACCAACTCTTCTGTACAACAAGATTCTATGATAATGTTTGTGTTTGAACAATTGTCTGAAAGAATATCTAATCATGTAACTAATTAGGATAAGGTTAATCATGAAACCAAATCTGTTAATGAATCCTTAACCGATGAGCTTGGAAGATATAAGGAACAAGTCAAAACTTTTGAACAAAGACAAAATGTTGATTTGAGCAGTCATGAAAAGTTAATTGATTCACAAATGGATGACATGATTCGAATAGCATAACACTTAAGCAAGAAATTGACTCACTTAAACAGACTCTTTCTAATCAAGTCAAGGAAAAGGAATTGTTATTACAAACATTTATTGTTTTTAAAAAGGATACCAAAGAAAAATAAAATAAATACATAGACAAAGAAATTGATTTAGAAAAGAAAATAAATGAACTGGATAACATTGTTTATAAAGTAGGTTAATCTGCACCAACACTGCACATGCTAACGAAACCATAAGTTTTTTATGATGATACTCACAAACAAGCTCTTGGTTATCAGAATCCGCTTTATCTTAAGAAAGCTCAGTGGATTAGGCTAACATTGTATGATGTAATTGTGATATCTAAGAGACATGATGTGATTTCTGTGGTTGATGAAGAAGAGACTTTGCTTTAAGAGGAAAAGAGTCGATAAAAAATGCTTGCAAAACAAAATGATCCAATTTTTTATAAATAAAAATTAATATTACTCCAATTAATTATAACGAGTTAAACAAATTGGCTAAAGATTTTGGAAAACGTTTTGTTCCTCATAAAGAATTGTATGCAGAACAAGCTTTCTGGTTATCGCTTTCAAATCCTATATCTGAACAACCTGTTGTTCAACCTACAACCTATAAACAGAGGCCCAAGTGAACTTCAAAGTAGACATGGTTAAGACAAGTTTTCAGAAACTAAAAAAATCATCTTGCCAGTTTTGACAAGGTTGTGAAAGTAAGAACCACACCTGATGTAATAACGGAGGGGTCATGGGGTTTTGAACACATAAAAGCAATTTTCAAGCAGGAAGCAATTCCATTTATTAAAACTTTAAGGGATTTATTCAAAGATTTTAATAACGGT
This sequence comes from Tanacetum coccineum, assembly GCA_026074375.1. Classification (NCBI taxonomy): domain Eukaryota; kingdom Viridiplantae; phylum Streptophyta; class Magnoliopsida; order Asterales; family Asteraceae; genus Tanacetum; species Tanacetum coccineum. The sequence continues at coordinate 99,131 of BQNB010000140.1, read as the reverse complement.
CTTCATAGTGAACTTAACGAGGTGAAAACTATTTTTAACCAAATGGAAGTTGTTGTTGAACAGTGCTCTGCAGACAAGAGATATTTTGATATTCAAAAGAAAGAAATTTTTCTTGGCAATGATCGACTCTTAGAACACATTATCTGTCAAGATGTTATGAATATTGTGATGTCTGTTGTAAGAAATTCATGAAGTTTCGCTAAAAATGAATGTTCTGTGCATAAAACTGAGATTGAGCGGTTAGAGCAAGAAAATGTACACTTATTTGAACTTTTCTTATCTCAAGACATAGTTCAGATTTGTGTAAATTCTCTTGCTACCCTCACTAATTATGCTAAAATGGAGCAAGATTATATTGATGAATATAATGAGAATCTAGTGCTTAAGGCTGAGCTTGCCAAAAAGGAACACATGGTTGAAAAGAATTTTTTTGATGAAGTTGTACTTAGATGTTCACGACTTGAAAATCGTTGCGTTAATCTTGAACTTAAATTACAACACCAAAAAGAAAGTTTTCTGAATAAAAAATATTTAAACAATCAAGATGCTCCTGAAATTCAGGAATTTCTTAATATAAATGAATGGCAAACGAAGCTCAACGCAAAAGATGTCTCAATTGCTAATTTGAGAAAACATATTGAAAGCGTAAAAGGTGAAAATGTTGTTGAAAATGATCTTCCACAAAATAAGGCCCAGGTTATTGCTCCTGGAATATATAAGCTTGATTTAGAACTGTTATCTCCTAATGTTTTGAAAAATAGGGATGCTCACATAGACTATATTAAGCACACTCGGGAAAATGCAGATATTCTTCGGGAATTAGTCGAACACGTTAGGGCACTTAGACCTTTAGACACATTTAGACTCTGCCTATGACTAAATGACTAAAAAATTTCAAGGAGGTGCTATTTAAGTTACAGCCAACATGCCCTAGTATCCACAAACCTAGAGAGAAATTGGTTAGCGATCTAACACATTAAACAGAAGCAAAGAAAGTTAGGTTGTCAAACATGCCACAATTCATCAAGTAGCCACTCAAAAACAGAAGATTCCCATAAACACAAGATTTTAACAAACTAGTGTTTCCTTCAAACATGAATGAAGAGTTCTACTAGTGTTAACAGATCACAACCTTCAGGCAATACCAAGAAAAATAGGATCTCACAAACAACCAGTAGTAACGTAAAGAATAAAGTAGAATACCACCCTAGGAGCGTTAAGTCTAGTTCAAATAAAACGAATCGTGTTGGTGAACCTGTCTGTACTGCGAATGTTAAGCATACACTGTTAAATGCGAATTTTAAATTAATTTGTGTTAAATGTAATCAATGTATGTTTGATGCAAATCATGATATGTGTTTTCTTGAATTTGTTAATGATGTAATGTGCATTCTAATTCTAAATATTCAAAAAGGAGCAAAATAAGCAAAACTTGGAAACCTACTGGTAAACTGTTCACTGATATTGGATATAGGTAGAAACCTATAGGACGGACCTTCACTATAGTTGGAAACTCGTGCCCTTTAACTAGGATCACCTCCACTAAAGTAGAGCCTCTTACTGAAAACCAACTTAAAATTAAGTAACGAACACTAATCCAGGAGATTACACATATCGTAGGAAAACTAGAAGTATCAAACGACGGTAGATTTAAAACGAGTGAACCTAGTTATCCGAAGGTATCTAGGCCTACAAATCATCTCAGAACCAACAAAAATTAGGGAACACCCTATTGCAAATTTCTCCATCCTCTTCTCTTGAGACAATTTTAAGGTTGTCCAAGATTATTCTCTGGTATCTCTGGAGTCCGATGCTCCAAGGCATATGACAGGAAACCCGATCTCAGCCTCATCAATTTGATCCATAAATTTTTAGGTACTTTAGATTAGTAACGATCAGAATTGCAAGCTATGGGTTGACTACCAGTAGGTAATGTTACAATTTCTCAGAGGTTTTACCATTGTGGGAAGGGTTATACACAACTGTTCTCTGTTGGACAATTTTGAGTGATTCTGATCTCGTATTGCATTTTCACAAGCACACAGAAAAGAAAAGTTGCTACATCGTGACTAGAAGGTGTTGACCTACCAAGGGATCAAGGGGCTCTAATTTATACACTTTGTCTCTCGAAGATATGATGCAATCCTCACCCATTTGTCTCTTGTGTAAAGCTTCAAAGACAAAGTCTTGGTTATGGCATCGAAGGTTTTCACATATAAACTTTGATTATATCACTACCACTGGCAAACAAGAATAGGTATCATATGGCCTGCCCAATTTGAAAATTTTAAAGGATCACTTATGTTTCGCTTATGCTCTAGGTAAAAGCAAGAAACACACCCACAAACCTAAATCCGAGGACTCCATTCAAGAAAAGCTCTATCTTTTGCACATGGACCTTTGTGGGCCAATGAGGATTCAAAGTATCAATGGATGGAAATACATATTGGTTATTGTTGACAATTATTCTCGGTTTACATGGGTAAAATTTCTACGATCAAAGGATGAAGTTCCAGAGTTCGTGATAAAATTTCTCAAAATGATTCAAGTTTGTCTCAATGCGATAGTCCGAAATATCCGAATAGATAATGGCACAAAGTTTGTCAATCAAACCTTAAGATCTTATTATGAAGATGTCGGGATCACACACCAGAATCATCGGTTGCTCGCTCTCCACATCAGAACAAAAGTTGTCAAAAACAGAACCGAACTTAGTGGAAGCTGCTTGCACCATATTGGGTATTTTTCTAAGGCTTTGCTATTTCTCTGCGCAGAAGCTGTTGCGACCGCTTGTTTCACTCAAAACCGATACATATAACCGTAAACTCAACAACAACACACCGTATGAACTTCTCCATAACAAGAAACCCAACTTACCTTATTTTTATGTCTTTGGTGCTCTTTATTACTCCACCAATGATAGTGAAGATCTTGGCAAGTTGAAACCAAAAGCAGATATTGGAAAATCTTCGTTGGTATGCTCCTGCGGGAAGAAGGCATTCTGAATTTAACCACAAGAGGACCTGTTAAATAAATTGAAACCAAATCAAGTTACTTTTGATGACTGACAAAGATGGATTCCCTGACAATTCAGTTCAGGACCCGGGCCTTAACTCATGACTCCTGGAACACTCAGTTCAGGACTCGTGTTAAATTCTCCTCATCTAACACCTTATGTACCACCAACTAAAAAGGACTGGGATACGTTGTTTCAGCCAATGTATAATGAGTACTTCAATCCTCCCCCTAGTGTTGCTTCTCCGGTTCCTGCAGTTGTTGCTTCAGTCGCTGCTGATTCAACTGGTTCACCTTCCTCAACTCTAGTTGATCAAGATGCACCATATCTCATTACTTCCAAACCCCTACTCACAAGCCCCAGTTCTTCTCCCCCAGTATTGTATAAGAGTCTTCATGATACTGAAGTTACACATCTAAAAAATTTAAAACGAGTTATCCCCCACCCCTTCTTTGGTGTTTCAATTCTAGAACCAAATTCTAAAGAATCTTCTTCAAGGGATGTTATTCCTACTAATGTGCACTCAGTCAATCAACCACCTGAACACCTTAAAAAATGGACCAATGATCATTCGTTGGATAATGTAATTGGCAATCCCTCACGACCTGTCTCTACAAGACATTAACTACAAAACGAAGCCCTATTTTGCACTATTGGATGCTTTCCTTTCCTTCCGTTGAACCACAGAAATATAAAGAAGCTTTGAAGAATCCATGTTGGATCGAAGCCAGCAAGAAGAGTTCAAAAAATGAGTTGAACGTCCTTTGAAGTTTAGGATCTCGTTCCACATCCAGAACGCCTCATGAAAATCACTTTTTAAAAAAAAAAAAAAAAAAAAAAAAAAGTAGATTCTTAAGGTAAAATTAGACGAACTAGGAGGTGTTTTAAAACATAAGGATTGGTTAGTAGAAAAGGGATATCGTCAAGAGGAAGGGATAAACTTTGAAGAATCTTTTGCTCCAGTTGCATGACTTGAGGCCATCCTACTATATGCATTGCCGCTCACATAAACATGATCGTCTATCAAATGGATGTGAAAACTGCGTTCTTGAATGGTATACTACGTGAAGAGGTCTACGTCAGCCAACCAGATGGATTTGTAGATCAAGATAATCTTAATCATGTGTACAAGCTCAAGAAGGCTCTTTACGAGTTAAAGCAGGCTCCAAGGGCTTTGTATGGTTTGTAATCATCGTTTCTACTCTCCCAAAAGTTCTCCAAAGGCAACACCGGTTATCCTACTTATCACAGTCGAAAGAAGGCAAAGACATCTTACCGGTACAAATCTATGTAGATGATATAATATTTTCTTCTACTGATCTTGCACTTTGTGAAATATTTTCTGAAATAATGTGTTCAAAATTTAAGATATCAATGATGGGCAAAATGTCTTTCTTTCTTGTACTTTAAATTTCTCAAAGTCCCAGAGGAATCTTTCTTAACCAATCCAAATATGCTCTTGAAATAATTAAAAAGTATGAAATGGAATCTAGTGACCCAGTTGATACTCCCATGGTGGAGAAATCCAAACTGGATGCAGATCCACAAGGAAAAGAAGTTGATCCTACACATTATCGTGGAATGATTGGCTCCTTTATGTATCTGACTGCCAATAGACCATACCTTGTATTTGCTGTATGCATGTGTGTCTGGTATCAGGCTAAGCCTACCGAATAGCACTTACATGCAGTTAAGTGAATCTTTCGATACCTAAAAAGAACCATTAACATGGGTCTATGGTACTCGAAGGATTCCTGTATTCAACTAACAGCTTTTGCAGACGCTGATCATGCTGGTTGCCAAGATATAAAAAGAAGTACATCTGCCAGTATGCAGCCTTATCTAGTACAGAAGCTGAATACATAGCCATATCCGGATGTTGTGCTCAAATCCTTTGGATGAGATCACAACTGACAAACTATGGCCTTAGATTCAACAAAATACCTCTGCATTGCGATGACAAGAGTGCTATTGCTTTATGTTGTAACAACGTCCAACATTCCTAATCCAAGCATATTGACATCAGATACCATTTCATCAAGGAGCAAGTGAAAAATAGTGTGGTTGAACTATACTTCGTCAGAACAGAATATCAGATGGCAGATATCTTTACCAAGGCGTTGGGATGAGAAAGTCTTGAATTTCTTATCAACAAGCTTGGAATGAGAAGTATGTCTCCTGAAACGCTGAAAAGTCTGGCAGAAGAAGAAGAGTGATGGTGACACATCTTCTTGTATCCTATGTAAATACAGAAAATAATAAAAAACTTAAAAAGATTTTTCATTTCTTTATAAAATTTTACAAAAAGAAAATAGAAAAATATAAAACCAGAATATAAAATAGAAAAATATAAAAACAGAAAATCCAAAATTTTGTTTTTCATGACATGTCTTTTGAAATTGATAATATTTACGGCTTTATAAATGTCATTTAATAATGGCACGGAGCTGTAAATAACGTGTTCGACAAATATGTAAATGTTCATCAAAACATTGCCATTTGCTGCAGTTATTATCATGACTGCAACCGGATATATCTTAAAGGCAAGTATTTCTTCAAAAAGAAAACTTGACCTCACAACGGGAATTAAGTTTCTCTGGCATGATCTACTTAATGATCATGTAAAGGCTTGTGTATACTTTTCTACCAACCCGGGATTTTCTTTTCAAATAGTGTACGTGTCAGTGCATTTATTTTTTTAAAAATAAGAGAAATCTTTTTTTTTATGGTGTAGTATTTCAAAAACATATCAAAAAAAAACTCATCTCAGTTTCTGATCCAGGAAATAATTTTTATTTATTAAGAAGAATTTTCTCTATCACTCACACAATGTATATAGCTCTTTAACTAGAAAACAATGACATTATTTGAGGGGGAGAAATATTTAAATTCTTTCAAAAAAAATAATCTTTCAAAAGTCATCACGGAATAAACGGAAAAAGTTTTTAACAATAACGGGTCATCAATTAAAAGGGAATTAATGAATGTGTAACTCAAATGGGATTAAGATGATTTTTGTTTCAACTTTATAAGAGACTACACAGGACAAAGATGTACGTATTAGATCAAAATTATGCAACTTTAGGGACAATATTTCAACATTCTATAACAATAATTAGAACCTAGTCCTAATTATTAAAAGAGATTAGAAGGCAATACAAAGTTGAGGGACCATTTCTGCCATGATGGAAAGTCAACGGTTAACACATTTCACAAACACACATTCCTCACAAGTTTAAAAAATTAAAAACATATTTCCCTCTCCTCACACAATTCGAACGACATTCAACGAATGAAATCCAAAACTTTTTTAGACATCAAGGTAATCCATCCAACTCGTTATCATAGTCTAACGTAAACATCACCCAGTTAATCAGTTAGATTATTTCACTTCTAATTCTTTCGAAAGATCTAAAATTCGTTTAGGGTTCCAAAAAATAAAATTGTATTAAAAAACTAAATTAAATTAAGGGGTTTTGTTCATGATTGTACAACCGTGACTTGAGCAGTTAGTCAAACCCGTTAGAGTTGCTAAAGTATTTATATGTGTTCTGATTGTGTGCTTATTATCTTATATGAGTATTTGCTATCAATCTTGAGCGTTGTTTTTCTATTTTGATTGAGTTGTGGTTTGGCATCTATTTCATTTCGTTCACATGTTGTGACAATGGGAATGATAGCATGATTTTATACGTTATCGTGTTATGTAAAGTGTTTGAGATGGTAGAAAATGAAGATTTCCGTCATTTTAATTTCGTATGTATGGATATGTGTATGAGATGGAAGTACATGAGTGGTGAATCATGGTACTTGTGGAAATGAAATCATTTGAAAGCTTTGCGTAGTTTCAAATGTCGTGTACGTAATATTCTGTGTACGTACTATGTATATGTAATTCATATTATATATATTAGTTTAGTATTTTATAGATTGTAGAGTACTTTCTATTTTTAAAAATAGTTAGAATCAAAGGTTAGTTTGAAAACTCGTTAGAAAGTTCAAGGTTTAGCAAAATAATTAAAGGTTTTTTCTTATAATTATAGTAAATGTATAATAAATAAAAAAATAAATAAAATATAATTAAAAGGGTGGTCGTGTGGATCGGCCGAATAAGGTAAAAAAGAGGAAAGAATCCCAATTTGATTACAACTTATTTTTGGTAATTATCTTTTCCTAAGCCTATAAATACAAATCATAACTTAATCAAAAATCATTTTTTTCTCCTCTCCTCTCTCCTTGGCCGGTCGAACAACACAAAGAACAAAGGGAAACCTAAAAAATTTTAGGGTTTTAATTTTCAAGAGTTAAGGTAATGTTTTCTAAATCATTTTTCAATTCAATTGATTTTATTTAACGTAACAATCATTAAGGATGGATTAGGTTATTGAAAATAATCTGTAATTAAAAGGTTTTGATCATCAAAAATCATTTTTGGGTTAATAATTAGGGTTTTGGATAAGTTAATTAGGGTTAATTATGCTAAATTCAGAATAGAAAGCTGGGCAGAATTTTAGTTCATCTTGCGAGAGCCATATCTCGGTCATACAGATAGCTTTTATTGATTTTCTTGAGCCTAAAATTAACTAAAAAGAGTATACTTTCCAACCCAAGTAGTTTCATGAATTAGAAGTGAGTAGAAGTTAGTCAAATTAATAAAACAAGATTCGTTGTCAAAACTGAGTTTTCGGGACAGATTCCGAGTTGTGTTTGTGAGGTCAAAAACCATATCAAAACGTCGTTTTAATTAATGGGCTTGCTAATGTAGCAATTTCATGATGTTTATGATTTTCTAGAATTTTTGTAGAATTTTCCTAAGTGTTTAAATGGGTCTGCTCAAGCTAAACTTTTTGAAGGTCGAATCAGGTCAAATTCTAGACACTTTGTGATGTTACATTTTTATAAAATGATTACACTCACTATTATTTTTATCCAAAAATTATAGAAGCTCACAACTCATTGGGGAGCTATGGGATGTGAGAAGAAGAACCAATTAGGTGTTTAATAATTTTATTTAGAGTCATCTTGTGACTATAAAAACTGAGTAAAAAGCAAAAAGTTGAGAAGTAAAGTTTGTGAGGTAATTTGAGGTTAGCAAGTATGAGGAGTATATAGAAGAGTTGAATCAAGATAGGATATAGAGTATCCATCGTTGTGATTGTTACATCGACTTGGGTGTGTGACCTAATCGATGGTAACATATGTGTGTATTGTTTTGTTTAGATTCTTTGCAAGATTAAGTGAAGGAATTGGAATTTGCTTTGCATCAGGTGAGTTTTACAGTCCCACTTTTTACTTATATTTTGGGATGGAAATGATGCAAAACTGTTTTTGAATTATGAACCGTGATATGTGTTTTTAAGTGTCGAACTATATGATTGCTATGTGCTATTGCTATGTGATATGAATTGTGGTAAGGCATGTGTATGTGAGGATGACATGACCTTGTGTGAGACCCGAACGGACTTAGCTAGTCAAGTGGGTCAGTCTTGCGCGGAGATATTATGGGACGGAGGGGTACGATCCACCCCAGATATATGTGAATTTATTTTGTGATAGAATAGCCAAGCATATATGTTCGTAAATGTTGTTTTTGTTGATCGCGGTGTCATAAGTGAGTCTTAAACCTGTAACTCTCACCAACAATTATGTTGACGTTTTTAGCATCATTTTCAGGTGAGCAAAACGTGTGAAGAGTTAGGAAGAGGAGTTAGCTGGACCATAGGCTTGCATGCGGAGTCTATGATTTATCTGTTTTAGTTTTCATTTGAACTTGTCATGTTTTGTTCTTCATGCATTATATGTTGGATTTTTGTTTTGGGCGTTGTCATAACACGCTTTGGATCTTGAAGTTTATTGAAAGTCATTTTTAGTTTTCTCTATTTTGACGCCTTGTGTTGTGATGATGCCTATTGATCATGCCTTGCGATTCCGCCTTGGCGGGGTGTGACAGATTGGTATTCAGAGCCAAGGTTATAGAGAACTAGGTGGATTGGCCTAGACTATAACTAGGAACCTTCATATAGATGCATTTAGGAACTATGTGCTTGTGTGTACGTATGTATAATATATTTTATGTATATATTTTGAAGTTCCAATTGCCTATTCGTTTACTATTTTCGTAGTAAGAATATATATATATATATATAGGTAGGCCAGCATGGAGGGTAGTCAGTTCAGCAAGCTCTCTCAGCACTGGGCAACTTAATTTAAGGCTTCGCTCCCAGATCGCTTCGTAAGCTCATTTAGTAGACAGCGAGTGTGCTACTTAGCCGCTCATGGTAACAACAATGCAAGAATTAATGAATAAAAACACGGATTGAATCATCATAATTCTTACAAATGATGAAATGAACGATTAAATACAATAATTGTGTAAAGTGACTTCTCCCTTGGACCTTTTGATGAAATGCTTCAAACCTTAGGGGTTTGGTTCACCCCTTAGAACTGTGTGAGAGTGGTGGAAGTGAGTGATGCGGAATGAGCCGGAGGAGGGCTCTATTTATAGGTTTCAAAATGTTTATGGCGTAACCCTTGTGAGATGTTACGCCATAATATTGCTACGTAAGCTTCCAATCATCTAAGCCTAAAATGATGTTACGGCGTTGATGTGATGTCGTGTAGGGTCAATTATTTGATTATCAAATTTTACATTTATATTTAGCCGACAAACCTAAAACAACACTTTAACGGGCAGTGTACCCGGTCAAGATGGAGTTTTGCGGTATGTAGGGTGTCGAACACTAAGAGTGAAACATTAATCCTATATTCTATTAGTATTTTAATTAGTCTATTTACTGGGTTAACCTTTATTGTATATCTGTTGATCTAATGGATATGGGGGGTTTTCAGCCTAAGAGACTGGCACAGGTTTGGTGGTGACAAATATCGAATCAATAGACAATAAACACAAAAAAAGAAAATCAAAAAGATAGGAAAAAGAAGTCAAGCCAATTGATTAGAAAAAACTGTATTAGCCATATTAAATCCAGTTCGATGTTGGTTTGTTTGTTTTAGTGCAATGATTTACTTATCTCGCAAGATCTAAACTAATTTAAGCAAAAACAGATAATCAAATGCACTTAATAAACACTAGTAAAGAGTAATAAGCACTAATCAGCAAACAGTTTAAGCTATTAAACAAATCTACACTATTAAGCAAATATTAAAGAGTTTAAGAAATTAAGTGAAAACTTACTTTAAGCTTCAGCTAAACAGAAGCTAAGGCTCAATTGAGCTTAATCAACAGCTTTGGCTTATTTAGAATAAGCCAATATAAGTCCATGGGAGTCCTCCCACAATTGACTCCCCTTCCATTTAGCTTTTAATCCAAATAAGATAAGGTATTGAACGAGTTTTATTATTTAAGTAAATTTAGACTGAATTAAGCTCAATTACTAGCTTATAGACTAGTAAGAGCTTTTGAGTAGCTTATGAGATTATAACTTAATATTTAAAGAAAAATGAGAGCTTAAGAGTGAAGATAAAACAAAGTTACACTAATTTTTATTAATGAAAACTAGATTACAATGCTGAAAAGAGGAAATTACAAGACATTTAAGAAAAATTACATTTAAGCTAAAAAGGAAATTTTAAGCTACACTAAAAGCTACTAACTACAAAACTCCTTTAGTGTGTGTGTGATATGAGTATTTATAGCCACTGAAGAAGATTCTAGCCCTTTGCTTGCTCAACACGCTCCTCTAAATCATGTCCGTACATTCTCTTAATGATTGGAGGATTGATTATGGCCCTTGGATCACAATTGAACTCACACGGATTGCCAGCTTGGCAATCCGTGATAGAGACATATGTGCTTCTTTTGTGAGAGCAATTAGTGCAAAACCCAGCTTCTCTTGTGCTTCCTTGCCTGCCAACGTGGCATTCTAGCTTGGGTTGATTAATGAGATGCTTTGAGATTACTCATTTGTCCCTGCCATTGTGTTGTAGAGCCTCTGAATTGTCTTAATCACCCCTTAATTTGTGTTTGCCCCTTGTTTTTGACTGTAGGTAACTTGGAGGAGACGATGAATAGTACTTCGAGTTTGGCGCTTTTTTTAAACTGTCAAAAAGGGTAATTCGTTTTAAACTTTGGGCAAATGGCAAAATCAGTCCTTCTCTTTGTTTTATAAAAGATGTAGTGTAAAAAGACTTCCAAGTTTGGCAGAAATAGTCCCTGTGGTTTTATAAAAGGTAAATGGGCCAATTGTTTTGGGCTTATGGAAATAGTTATGGATCCGGGCATGGTTTTTAGGGGATTAAGGACCCATTTAGCTTTTAGGGATCATTTGTGTAAACTTTTGAACTTGGAGGGACTGAAATGAAACATTTGGGATTTGTCCTTTTGTGAGTTGACTTTTCTTTGCCCATAGTTGACTTTTTCTGGCTTTGGCTTTGAATCTTTGGCTTCTCTTGTGCTCTTCCGTTTCTCGTGTCCGTGTTTGTCCGTTTTTGGCGGTTTTCTTGTGATTTTTGATATATCCGTACCTGCACACACAAAACACAAAAACAAGTATATTTTTGCCATTTTAAGTATGTTTTTAGTCATTTAGGGTCATTTTTGGTGTTAACGGATATGTGTATTTTACACCTATCAGTGAGTTAATCTTTGGATTTATGATGAACCCTAGTATGAATGAATGATGAAGGAAACAAGAGCACAAGAAGATACAAGATTTAGGGTTTACAAAACCCTAATGGTTGAGTTTCTTGTCGTCGTGATAATAGAGCAGCAGGTCTTTATGTTTTGACGAGAAAGGTTACAAGAGAAGCTCTATTGATGGTACATTAAGATCGATAAAAGTTATTGATTTAGCGAATGATGCTCGATGTTAACTTAATAATGTCAATAAAATGTTTATACTGCTCGTTTTTGTTAATACTGTTGGCTTCGTGGATGTTTGTACTGCTAAGGTAATTTACTACTGCTCGCCTTGAATTCAGTACCTTAAAATAGAAGCAGTTTGTTACTACTGTTGTTGGGCGTAATGGAAGTAAGTACTGCTAGCTTTGGGTTTATAAAACGTTAATACTGCCAGTTTCATCTGATATCGTACAATGAAGAGAGTTAGTACTGCTAGTACATCGATATCAGATGACACCATGGTTTGGAATACTCAAACAGAAGTGAAATTTTCAGATTATTCTTATTGATTTATGCTCATTTTAGATTTTAGTAAAGAGGTGATACAACGATAATTGATGATCACTTATTGATGTTGTAGGTGAGTCTTTTCATAGATGTGGTTTTCCTTATCATATCTTTTTAGAGGAGGTAACTTGTTCGTGCTTAAAAACGATGTACGAAGACTTGAACGAATCTAGCCAAAGGTGTGTGATGTTTCTTATGGTGCTCAATGCTCACATCTTGCTATCACTTAGTATGTTGTTCTCCATAAAAGATGAGGTTTTTGTCAAGAGGTTGCGGTCTACTTATACTTTTTGGTCTCAGTATAAGTTTGGAGTCACGTGGATAGTATAAGATATAAGACACAAGTTTGGGATATTCTACTTCTTTATCAAATTCGTTATACTCAGTTTTCTTTATCAGTGATCATTACATAGAGCCTACAGAGTTCGAGATTCAAGAGATGGTTAAACATATTGGTTTCAGGAGAAGCTTATTGTTAAAATGTTAACCCATCCTACTTGCCACCACTTAAAGGGAAGGTCATCTAACTACTGCTAGTCATTGTTACTACTGCTATTTACACTTCTCTACTAACGTGAGTTTATTATTTTTGTGTGAACTTCATGGATGGGTAATTGAGTCCCTGTGGAAAGCTTGGATTAAAAAGTCTTGAATATATGATGTGTGATCTGAAGATCAAAGTTGACAGTCCCTATGAATGAAACAAACAGGGGAAGATGATTAATGAAGAGCAACTATAGTCTTGTGGTGGTGTGCATGGCAATAGAGATTAACAATCAGAGGAGACCTTAGTTAGGGGAAGCAGTTAAGCAGTTTACAAGGAAGTTTTGTTTCATTCAGGGAGATGATTACATCTCAACTTCAGGGGAAGCTTTGGCTTTATGATGAAGTTCGTACACGATTTTGTTTGTTTTGTCATCATCAAATAGGGGAAGATTGTTGGGATTCTAGATTTGATGAGACAAAATAAATAAAAGAATGAAACATAAGGACTAAATCTAGCAGATCAGAATTCTACAAGCTGGTGGAGAATTATGAAGATTTGGTCAAAGTTTACAAGATTAAGATTAGGAAAGTATTTAATTAGTTTAAATAGTTTCCTTATCATATTAGGAAAGTATTTAATTAGTTTAAATAGTTTTCTTATCATATTAGGAAAGTATTTAATTAGTTTAAATAGTTTCCTTATCATATTAATTTACTTCCTTTGTAAGTCATGATCTCTCCCTATATAAAGAGATCATAGACATAGGTTTTATATATAGCAGAGTCGACTGATGAGAGTCGAATAGTAAAAGGTGTGTGTGTACACCATAGTTAGATAGTTAGTTGGTGTAGCCCCAAGATTGTGTTTGGGGAAAGAGGAAACGTTTGAATGAAAAACCTTGTTCAATAACAATTGTCTTCATTATATTCCGCTGCATAATTGTTATCATTGTTATTGTTTATCCTAGATATTAGATCTAAACAATTTGAGTCTTAATAACGATCTAAGAGGTCTTAACAGACTCCTCAGTGCCCCAAACGAGGGGGAGCATACATCAAGGGTAAGTCTTGGCATCATCAAATTCTTTCTTCTCTACTCGATGATCAACCTTTTTAGATTCGACAAAAAGGGGGAGAAATAGATCATAACTCATTAATAACTTGCAAAATTTTATTTTTATCTAAAATGAGTTTATATTTTGTCATCATCAAAAAAAGGAAGATTGTAATACAAATAATGCCTAAAAACGTTATTCATATTTTTCGAATCCTCTACGTTTTGAAGATTATAAACGTTTATGTGTTATTAATCGTAAATTTCCATTTTAGCGTAAATCAGTTACTGTATGTATAAACAAATCATTAAACATGATTAGTGATCAAGAAAACATTTTTTCTTAACCATTACATTTCTACAAAAGTATTTTTACAAAAATAAAAAATATACAATATATGTTTATTAATAAAAGAAATATTTTATTTAATTATAAAAAATTAAAACTAGTTTTTCCCCAAAACAGAAGGTTCTATATCAGTTTCAACCTTCCCCGCTACAAGACAAAAATAGGAGAGTCTACCTAGAGGCGTCCCCCTGATAGATATATGTGAGACCGTCGGGACCGCCGCCAAGAGACGTTACCATTTCCTGGCTATAAATACTGTACTATTCTCTGCAGTTTTTTAGACCTCTTAGCATGAATTTTTCAGATCTCTTTCTCTCTCTAAAACCTTATTTCTTTGTCTAAATCTCTTGATCACTAACATAGTTTAATCTTGTTTTAAGTGATTCAATCTCATCTTCTTCCTTCTTCCTTCTTCTATCAAGTGCAAGAGAAGAACACTCGTATTCGCCAAGAAACGAAGTGTTGTAGATTAGTGATTTGTTCTATCTTCTTCTAAGATCCAAACCTCTATTTTATTGATCTTGTGTTTTTTTGTAAATCGGATAGTGTATAAATCCGATTGTGTTGATAGTGTGTTGGTTAGTATTTTAGTCCTTAAAATACATTAGTGAAGTGGTAGATTGGTTCTAGCTAAAATTAAGACTCGACATTTAGCTTAGTGTCAGAAAACAACGTAAGCGACGTGTAAACGGTTTTATCCGCCTAAAGGGAGCTTGTTGACATAGTGAAATCTCAAGTCAGATACTCGGGGAGTGAAGTAGGGCGAAGAAGAGCTTCGTAGCAGAACCACTATAAATCTTGCTGTTGTGGTTTGATCGTTCTTTCCCTTGTCTCTTTTATTGTGTTTTGTATATCTTTCATTGTTTACATTGTGATTGTGAGTAGATAGATTTATTGATTGTCTCATATTGTTGGTTGATTGAAACATACAAATCGAATCTAATTCATTTTTGAAGGGAGGGGGGGGGTAGAATTATTTCTGCTTAGGTGGGGGGTGGGGGGGGGTGGGGGGGGGGGTGGGGGGGGGGTGGGGGGGGGGTGGGGGGGGGGGGGGGGTGGGAGGGGGGGGGGGGGGGGGGGAGGGGGGGGGGAGGTGGGGGGGGGGGGGGGGGTGGTAGGTGGTGGGGGGGGGGGGGGGGGGGGGGGGGGGGGGGGTGGGGTTGGGGGTGGGGGGTGGGGGGGGGGGGGGGGGGGGGTGGGGGGGGGGGCGGGGGGGGGGGGTGGGGGGGGGGGGGGGGGGGGGGTGGGGGGGGGAGGGGGGGGGGGGGGGGGGGGGTGGGGGGGGGGGGGGGGGGGGGGGGGGGGGGGGGGGAGGGGGGGGGGGGCTGGTGGGGGGTGGGTGGGGGGGGGGGGGGGGGTGGAGGTGGGGGGGGGGGGGGGGGGGGGGGGGGGGGGGGGGGGGGGGGGGGGGGGGGGGGGGTGGGTGTGGGGGGGGGGGGGGGGGGGGGGGGGGGGGGGGGGGGGGGGGGGGGGGGGGGGGGGGGGGGGGGGGGGGGGGGGGGGGGGTGTGGGGGGGGGGGGGGGGGGGGGGAGGGGGGGGGGGGGGGCGAAATAGAAAGGAAAAGAGCTTCGTAGCAGAACCACTATAAATCTTGCTGTTGTGGTTTGATCGTTCTTTCCCTTGTCTCTTTTATTGTGTTTTGTATATCTTTCTTGTTTTACATTGTGTTTGTGAGTAGGATGATTTATTTGATTGTTCATAATGTTGGTTGATTGAAAAAAAAAAAAAACAACATACAAAACGAAATCTAATTCATTTTTGATAGCTAACTTTTAAAACGTAAATTAACCGGTAAACAATTCAACCCCCCCCCCCCCCTTAGTTTCCACACAATCTAAATATATTAAACTAGTTGCAAAGCCCGCCCGATGGGCTGGCTTGTTTTGTGAATATTGTTTACAAAAAGTTAAGTGAAGGTAAATCTATTATGAATATACAAAATTATTTATTGACTGCATTAACAACGAAAAGAAATGTTCATCTTATATAAGAAAACAAAAATTATTAAAGTATCCGCAAAAACAATGTGTATGTTTTCCGTTCAAATGCAAAATAATGCTTGTTTGTACACAACGTTGGTCGTTGTCAAAATCATACATATTCTCCATGGCACATTATTCTTGCTCTTTAAACATGTACTCCTAATTCCTATACATAACAGTAAATGGCACACCTTCTCTTAGCCGGAGGTCTCCTTGCCCGTGGGTTTCCTAAGGGTATGAGCTGTCTACATTTCACCTCCTCCATACCCTGCCCTGGCGGGATTAGGTATAGTTGTTATTGTTGTTGTTGTATAACAGTAAATGGCACCTGATACATAAAGAAAATACAAATTTCAAAACACTGAGACTAACCTGATACGAAAACAAAAAAATGCAATACTTGCTACTAAGTTTTAAACATGCACAAGCTCCAAAAACCTTTTTACATCTTCCTCAGGTATAAAAAACTCATTTTCGTTTCCTTCTTTCGCTTAATAAGAAAATAAAACCTTATAAGCTGCTATTTTTCCATTTGATCAGCTCAAATCAGCTTTAATTACATGTTCGTATACCTAGTCGAGTCTTAAAAAATAAGATCCAGAATGTGGAAGGCATTGGCAAATATTCTTGACGTAAAGAAAATTGAGCAAATCAAAGGAGTAAAAACCGAAAAATCTGGAACCATATGTACTTATATACATGCTTATGTGGTCAGTGAAGTACCTGATAAAATGTAAAAATATTCTTGACATGTCCACATCTCATAGTTGCTATAGACAAGCTTTAAGGAGAAGGAGCATCATAACCTTTCATGGTCATACAAAGGTTAATTATGATATAATGAGGGTATTTTTTGGAATTAGCAACTAAAATTTACTTAATAAGGTCATGGATCATACAAAAATTCCTGATTGTATTGACAAAGAACAATAATTTTTGGAATCGAAATTAACAATCTTAATAAACAAAAAGACAACTTATAAAACGTTTCTATTCACTACATTATAAGGGATATAGTTGTGTTGCTTGGCATAGCATAGTTCATTGGTTAAGTTTGCTTTATTCTTGTCCTTAGAGGTTGAGAAAAAAAGTTGGATAGCATGATTTGTACATGTTACATTAGTTTCTCATTCTTCTCCTTGTATTAATTTTTGTTCCTGCTTTGAAACATTGCATTTTTAGGACAATACTTAAAAAGACTATATTAATTGGAAATTAGTATATTAATATATTAAGATGCTTTACAAAACCGGTATAATTTAACAGCACCCTATGGTCAAATTATGTCAACCAATGACATGGTTCAAATCTATTTTAAACTATTTTTTGAGTGACTTTCGGAAGGCTCGGTCCGTTTAATTTATTAAAATTCCTTTATTAGAAAAGCTTTTGTGTGTCTTTTTTTGTTATGTCACACAAAAACGTGTACAAATTAAAGCCTGGACTTTTATAAACGTAGGTGGTATTTTCATAAAATTGGATGCATATCAAATTGGTAGATGAAATTAAATTACACAGTTCGTTCTTTACGACCCATTTACTTACAAATTGGTCAATTGGGGTTATGTTATATATGTAACCGGTAAACGGCTGATGTACAAAATTGGTCTAAAAGGAAAGATGTCAAACGTCGTGGCTCAAATTGTATTTTAATGAAAACCCTCCTCGATCATTTTTTGTGCAAAAGAATATGTTATTATTGAAATAACATATTTCATACGTTTCTAAAAAGATAAAACTTCATCAGGGAAAAAGTTTTTGGGCCAGCTAGACCTGACCCATGTTAACCCGTCCAAAAATCACTCGTTTTGACCAATTACAAATCTCGTCCATTTTGCATCCTGTATATTCAACGCACATTCACATAAAGTTTTTTTGATACACCAATTGATTATAATATTTAAACAGTAAGAGAAGATTAGATGCACATACTGTTGATAGCTTCAAGTCAAAGGTGAAACTAAAAACGACATACGCATAACTGATGAATTCTAAAACACTTTTGACTTCTTTCTTTATCTGTATATATATCAACAGACATATCAAAGAAACAACAAACAAAAATAATCCTGACAATTATTATGTGTGATGAATTTCCACCTCACCTGAGATTCTCTGCAAAAAATATGAGCATCGTCCTAAAAATAGCATAACATGTTAAATTACAGAAATAATAGTTCATGTAACATATAAATAATTATTAACCATTGTTATTCTGCTAAGAGCACGAACTAATAGAAACGTGTTCTTTAACTCAAGTAAGAATTTCGGCTTCTTTCCCAGCTCCCTGTGGTCATACTTTTTGGCTTCTTCGAGCAGAGCAATGTATTACTGGAGGAAGCCATTTTAAGCCCAAGTAAGAATTTCTGTTCACTTCACTTCATACAGATTCAAGACAAATGCATTTCTATAATTAATAGAGGTGCCAAATTCGACCCATTCCTAAATAATGGGTTCAGTTTTACCTCAACAGGTCAAATAAAAAAACATAGCTAAAACAGGCCATCTTAAACGGATTGATAGTTGTTAATCATAATTAACATATTAATTTAAATTATTAAAGAAGGATAAGAATGTGTTTGTTGGTTGACCCAACCAAGCCATTTCAACATGTACAAAAAGTCTAAAATTTATAAGTTTCAGCAGTAACCCATTTTGACATATTATCCAAATAACCTGAGCAACACCCATCATGCCTCATCTAATATTTTTAACTTAATGTTTATTGCAAAAAATTTATAAACTAACCTTAAGAGCTTTTTGGTCCGGATATGATATACCATAAACTCTCTGAAGACTCTCACGGTCTTTGTTTTCCCTCCAGTAAGCCGTTGAAGCCTGAAAAGATTTCAAAAGCAGAAATTAATAAACATATATGCAAGAAATTTAGTCTTAGTGCATCATAATATACATCACCTTTAAGCAAGCAATTGCTTTGACAAAAGCAGTGTTTGGTATATGGGGACCACAACACAAATCAACTAATGGACCACACCTGTGATTGTCTTGTCTTCTGGTAGGTCGCTAATGATCTCAACCTGATAATAACAGTAATTGAGAGATTCTATTAAGATGCGATGCAAACACCGATCAACTGAAATTACAGAATATGCTAGATAGAAGAATCTTTATCTTAAACTTGTTATCAGAAAACATCTTAAGAGCATTCTTTCGAGAAACTTCAATACGCTCAAAAGGTTGTTTTTCCTAAAGAAAAACAAAAAAAAACATAAGGACTTCGCATCTTAGTGATTTAGTTCGACAATTCAAGAATGAAAGAATAAAGAAAAGTTTCTCAGAATTAAAGCGTAGATAAGAAAACTTATAATATGAGATAAAAAAAGTACCGTAACAACGTTTTTTGCTCCAGAAACAATTGCATCAAAGTGATCATCATTCAAGCCGCGTTCAGACTTGAGAAAATACCGGCTAGAGAAAGTTGAACATATCTCTCCTTGAAGCTGATCCTGATATATTTCAAAGCATCATATCACAAAAATAAATGTAGATTTATTCTAATCACATAGTTCCTAAACTTGCAAGATATGAAATAAACGATAACTAACCAAAACAACACAGTTGAATGAACTAAATCCAGATGTATTTGGAAACATATTTCCAGCCACGCCTGTCATATATAAATCAGACTAAAGTTAGTTTCTCATACAATCTCAAATTTGGCTCTTTATATCTGAATAAACTAACGAACCTACAAAAAAGTTCCATTTAAAAACATAAATATTTGACATTCCAGCTAAAATCTATATAAAAACAAATGGTATCATTAGCATTTGCTAACAACTCTTGTTGAACTTCGTTGGGGATATTTATGGAACATTTTGTGTTCATCTAAATTAAAAAAAAAGAAATGCACATCTTCCATTAACCATCGTGGCTATCTAAACACATATAACAAATCTTTGAGATCAATTATATAATCAAATTTTAAGTGATCTACTAATAAAAAAAATGCTAAATGTTGAATAACTATATAATCAACCATAGATATATGTTGTATAAAATGCTCCCACTCTGCCATCTAAGCTACACATTATTCGGTTAAGTTTAAACTGTCCTTTAATCTATTTAATAAAAAAAATTCATCATATAATTTTCTTCAAAGATTGTCTACAACTACTATGGTTGTCTAAAAATGCATCATCTAGGCTACACCTTAGTATGTTTAATATCTTTACATTATATTTAATACAGTAATAATGCATCATCTAGGCTACACCTTATTATGCTCAATGTAAATACTTGGTATGTTTAATATCTCAGCCTTATATCTAATAATAATGCATCATATGGGCTACACCTTATAATTATGCTCACTGTAAATACTTGATCAATGACAACATACCTGATGGCATATCTCCCAAAGCGATTTCACCCGTCTCATTGCACAAGTGACGAACACTCCCTGTGAGCATACTACATAAATAAGCATACTTATCTTATAATACAATCACTGACCGGTTCTTACTATTCAAAAAAGGCTTTAGATGGGTCTTGAACACGTGCTCCGCTTAACTAATAGTATAATACGAAACCCAAGTACAGCAGCAAGATCTGAAGATGAAGATCCCTCCATCTCCTCACTCCTTTTAATGTGTCTAGTATCTTTACTAAAACTTTGATGCCAATTTGTTTAGCAACTTGATGATTTCACTATCAAAAGAACCCAAAAGTTATTGACTCACTTGTTATTTTAACACAAACATAAATCAATATGCAAATGTCCAAACAAAAGAATATTATTGAGTACCTAAATTATGAGCAGCCGGAGATGGGTAGATTAAATATACGAAGTCTAGAACAAAGTGGGTGCTTCAGAGGTCCCTCAACAATCTTATTTCCATTAATAGTCTCACATTCATCGTCATCCGACTGAAAAAAAAATAAACAACAGATAAGATGGACAATATATTTTCATTAAGATGGATAATATATTTTCATTAGGAGGTGTCTGTTATGCTATATAATTGACTGATCTTTCACAACGCCTTCAATGCAACTTATGTTTCTTAGTTTTCAAAAAAAAGAAAAATAGGAGCTCACACTTGCTTAAGCGTTGACCTAAAACATAACCTAACTTGGTTTAACTTTTTTGGAGCACTTGCATATTAGCTGCTGAAGTGGCAAAGACATTATGCAAATTAAGAATCAGCTTAATAAATCTCACATAAATATGAGTTTTTACATTGGGTTAACAGGAATCAATGGTTTAACTTCTTTGTTTTGTGGTCAACGTCTTCTGCACATCATTAGAAAACACATGATCCTACAAAAAACATGATCCGAATAACCAATCTTCATAACTCCTTTGCAAACTCAAATATAAATTGAATGAGACATATACAAACAGTTACTTTCGATTCAATTCAGTATAAGAAAATGGGATATTTAACATTAAGAACAAATATTAAAGTTTGGGCAAAAGAAGAACACATACCTACTCAAATTAATAATAACGATAAATGATTTCTTCACAATGGATGAACGATGAATGAGGGAGACCTAGTAAATCACATAAGAGAAAACCTTCATAAATGATTACAAAATTCAAAACACAAAGATCACAATCAATCAATACTTTATACAAACCCATCAATAAAAATCAAAACTTTATACAAATCATCACCTAAAATGTTTATCTTAAAAAATAATACTGGTGTCAAGATTTAAGAAAAAAAAATCAAATATGCACACTCAGATCTTACCTTCAGGCTGTGATATGTGAAGCGTGGAATAACTGGTGTGTGTTTGTGTGTGTGCTTTTTGAATAAGTTAGGGGCTAATGAAACTTGCTCTTTAATTAATCACACGTTTTTATAGGGATTGATGATATCCTTTCCTTTTTTGAATAGCAAATTGATATCCTCTCATAAAACCTTCAAATTCATTTGACTTCCTCCATAATTTTTGCTAACTTTCTTAATTATTGGCGTGATTTTAGGGTAGATTAGAATATCATCTTTGAATTCACAATGTAATAGTTGACTTACCCAAAAAAATTTCGTCCATAAATTATGTGCATTTAGTTTTTTAAAACTTGATGCATCTACCATTATGGTCCAATGGTAGATGCATTTGATTGTGGACTAATAAACCCAGGTTCGAATCCCACAAGCACCAAATTTTTTCGTATATTAATTCGACCGGATTTAAATGCGTAGGTGGCTTAAATAAATGCTTAGGTGGCTTTCTTGGCTGCCTATGTGGATTAAAAATGCTTAGGTGGCTTTAAAAGATGGTGACGTGGATTAAATTGTGGGGTGAGGTGGCATTCTTTGGTGATCATGTGGCATTTAAGTGGCATGAGGTGGCATTTATGTATCCTGTTATAATATATATATATATATATATTTATAATTTGAAACCTTGAAAATAAAAATAGAAAATGCAAATTAGTTTAGTGGGAATTCTGGTAAATATTATCACAGGGACTGAAGACGTAACTTTTGTAAAATAATGGTTCGGGACTCGTTTAGGCTAGTAAACGGACGATTCAAAACACGAAAGTTGCGCCATTATTTTTCAAATAGTTTTCCTACGAAAATGAGTATTTACACGACTAGTATTTTATAAATTTTTTTATAAAATATATTTAAAATCATTATTATTTATTTGGTACCATTGGATGTCACGGGTAAGCTTTGTCCGTAAAAATGAAACTTTATTTTGAACATTCGCGTTTTTAAATAAACGTTTTTGAATAAAATATTAAATAATTTATTAAATATTTTTATTTAATAAAAAGTGATAATTAAATATAAATTTAATTATTTTTGTGTCGGTACGCGTTGTGTGCGGTTTTTAAAACTTTGCGAGGGTATTTTTGTCATTTTCCGCTTGGTTTCGAGTCTCGGGTAAAACTGAAAAGTTGTCCGGAATGTCGTTTATGTCAAATGCTAGTATACCCCATAATTAATAACTCATTTTGGCGGGTCGTTTTTGATAAGTCAACTTAGGAATAACATATATCTTCTCGTTTTCAAGTCAAATAAGTTTGAAAAATAAATTTGTAAATGAGAGATTATAATAATAATTATGATTTCTTATTTAAATACGTTTCGAAAAATTGCCGGTTACGCGGTAATCGTTTTTATGTGCCAATAAAAGGTCAAACAATAAAAAAAGTCAAATCGGACCTGAAAAGTTAAAGGGTAAAATAGTAATTTAAAGTTTTGAAAAAATTGTCAGTTGTCACAATGGATTTAGATGAATATGCCATATAATTAGTAAGTATATCCTGATATATTTTTTAAAATATAGATTTGGAAGAATATGTCATATAATTAGGGAATATATCTTGATATATTTTTAAAAATCCAAAGATATCAAAATGATATGAATCAATACCATTGTCTTATTTTTAAAAGATATTATTATTGTTTTGGATAGTAAAACACAGATAGTGGTTTGACTTAGTTAGTTAACCTCGTTGCATGTTAACCATAGTTCACAAGTTCAAACCTTGTCATGACTAATATTTTTATAAAAATTCTGAAATTTAGAGGTGTGTCCATGTCATCATTGAAGTGACATGTAATGTCAATCCACTCATAATTAGCCTCATATATAAGTTATAGATTATTATTATTATTATTATAACATTACTTTTATTATTATTATTTGTTAATATTATTTTATTATTATTATTATTATTTTATTTTTATTGTTATTATTTTAATTATTACTATAATAGTTTTTTAAGTTTTATATATAAAAAAAATTGAATTACATTACGTTGCGACAACCTAACACATCGACATGATTCATCAATTACAATTACAACACCTTATAATTACAACACATTACACATTTTAACCATTTGAATTACAATTACACCAAATTATAATTCATTTCAAAAACATTTTGTGAACCAAACGCTTCTTTATTCGTTCTGTTTATTGCATTAGACAATTGTGTCATGTATAAATCCTTTTTTTTTTATACTTGTACGCTAATGTGTGCAAATTATCTTCTCGTGTCGACACGAAATTAAAATAATTTGTAAAGAAAAGTAACAAAATTACAATATAACATTTCCCATCGAATAGTGTATTAGAACTCTACAATATACATTATTACTAGGAATAGTTTTTTGAGACGTGATTCCAAATTTCCAATAGTAAAACAATAAACGAGTGAGAGTAAAAAAAATCCACATGGATCTACCCAATTGGTGATGGATGACCCAAACAAACACCTAGAATACAAGCATCAATAATTGATCTCCACATTCTCCCTTCCTACTCATACTAATCAATCTCAATCTCAATCTCAATCCTCTCTGTAATCTTGCTGGCACTCCACTCTCTTCTCTTCCTTCTATTTCTATAACAAATTTTACCTTAAACCCTACACAAAAACACCATTACCAATCTCGATTCCCAAAAACATAAAAAACCCACCTTAAAAATGCTTAATCTACAATACCCATATCTCACAATTTTCATTTTCATCACATTTTTCACATTTTCATTAGCCCAAGAGTTCAAAACCATTTATGAAATATTGAAAACTAATGGGTTACCAATGGGTTTATTACCTAAAGGTGTAACTAATTTTACTATAGATGATATGGGTCATTTTGAGGTGCATTTAGATCAAGCTTGTAATGCTAAATTTGAAGATGAGTTGCATTATGATAGGAATGTTACTGGGAACATAAGTTTTGGTCAGATCGGTGGCTTGTCTGGTATTTCTGCACAAGATTTGTTTTTATGGTTTCCTGTTAAGGAAATAAGAGTTGATATACCAAGTTCTGGTTTGATTTATTTTGATGTTGGTGTTGTTTCTAAGCAATTTTCTTTGTCTTCTTTTGAAACACCAAGGGACTGTTTGGCTGCTACTACTAATCAAGTCATTGAGCAAAGTGTATTTGAGGTAATTTTATGATCATTTGACTTTTTCTCAAGCCAATTTTTGCTGGTTTGACTTTTTGATATTGTGTGTTTATGTTGTTGATATGAAATGAATTGTGATTTGATTGTTTGTTTTGGTGATTTTGCATCTTGGTTTTGGTTTTCTAGTCCGTAGGTTGTTGTTTATGGTTTTTTGGCTATGAGTTGACTTCTTTTACTTGATGTTATTGATTTGATGTTAATCTGGAATGAATGGTAATTGGGTTGACTTTGTTAGTTCGTACTTCGATGTTCATGGATGGGGCATGGTTATGACTCCTGGAGTGACATGTTTATGTTTCCTGTGTTAATACCATGTAATTTGAATGATGAATTAAATGACTCTTATGTGATACATTTAGTAGTAAATGATGATTTCAATTAGTATTAGCTAACCTAGTGTTTGGGATAAAGTTCTAATATTTTTTTTTGTACGATATGCAGAACCTATCCAGAAAGTTTGGATTCCAAAAGAACGATCATCAAGAGGGATTGATGACGCTTTTATGAATTTGAAGTATATATATATATATGGAAGTGGCACAATTTCTCAATCAAGTAATGGGTATTTCCATTTCTTGCATCTACGCTTGTTCTTCAGAAAGTCGAAAAATCTGGTGTTGTTCCTTTTCGGTTTTCTTTGTATAGTGTAGATTCTGCATAGTAGTCTCAAATGCCAGCTCTTGTTTATGCAACATTTTCACAATGGATTGAACTCCAAGAAAACACACGATATATAAGCACCGCAATAGAAGCAAGTGACAAAGTGACCTTGCTACCAAGATTCATTGAGATTCAATCCTACAACATAGATTCTTTAGAAACACACAAGGAATGCAAGTTATACAGACGGAGCAACGGATTAAATGTTACAAATCAGGTGATGACACGTGTTAATTTGCATGTTGTTGAATTCATTACGAATATGGACATAAAACATCTATTGGCAGATAAAATCTGTTTTTGTAGTCATAATTTTTTTTATAGAATAAAGAAGAAATAAGTTGTCTTTACCTCGCCAGTCTTTTACTTCTTTGTTATGTCAATTTTTTAAACTGTACACTAAAAGTTGTATTATACCATCTAACTGTAGAAAGAACCTGCATAAGTAGATTTACTCAATAGTAGCATATGTTCACTCCGTTAGGTCCAACAAGAATCACCAACTCATAACTACATCATAGAAGTACATCAATTTTCTGCATGTATCATCGACATACATTTATCATATACAAGTCTCTAATGCATCGATCGTAGGTTGCTTGTAGATAATGTGGGATGCAGAATTCGAAAGTAGGTAGATAGTAGATTTAGTCACCTACTTATGTTGGCAAATCAAGTAGGAAAACTTCAAGAAATACAATGTCTGTAGTAGTTGATTGGTAGGTCCATCTAACCTTTTTAAAGCATTTGAATTGATTTTTAAGAGCAGTTTTTAGAACATTAAAAGAAGAATAATAACTACACATATGACAAATATTTCATTAGTATTTAAAGGTTAATTAACAACATTATTAGTTGGGTGGTAGGAGCAAATGGCTTAACTTTTGTTGCAATGCGGATAGGTATCTACATCATTAACTAGATGAAGATGCTTGAAGTGTACTTGTGTCAATAATGGCTTACTTTTGAGTCCAAAAATATATTGTCTAGGGAATTTGAGGAAATGTCACAAGCTCCATTTTGAGCACTAGCATATTGCTAAGGGTTGTTGTCAAGAACTTATATTCTAATAAGTAAATTCATAAAATACATTGTTAATAGGAATCATATTTTGGGAAAGAATTTATCTTGTCAAGTGATTCGTTATGGTTCGCTTTAAGCATGCCATAATTGCATGCGTTGTCGATATGTAGTAGCTCCAATAATTGACCTTGCAAGTTACTATTGTGTCCTTTTCAAGGCTATCAATCGATATTGTAAGTGAGATCTGGATTCAGGTTTGGCTCATTTGAACTTGATCAAGTTTTAGAGGAACAACTGTATATAGATCATCACTTTTTTCGTATTTACATTACCTGAAGTTTTTAATGGTTGAGCATGCATGCCGTATAATATAAAGCCTATGTACCAAATTGTAAATCATAGTTCGATGAACATGCTACGTTGATTGCATATTAATGTAAACTCTTAGTCTCTTAACTTGTCAACTTATGAAATGCGATTTAAAATATATGCACTTAATATATTGGTGATGGCTTACCATCTGTTTAACTTGATAGAACATTTCTTTGGCAGTATGAATTTTTTTCTTTTCTTTTTGTTCACTTGTTTCCAATACATAAAACAAGTGGCACAAAAATCCAATATTTGACTTGGCTTGATCAAGCTAACCGTTGGAATCTTTATCCTTCTTGATCGATGATTTATCGAAGAGTGTTACTATGGTACCCCATTAGCTCACAAAAAGTACTCATGTTCCGTATTTTTTATTCTTTGTAAACAACTTGCCAAGTTGGTTATAAAACTAATAAGGATCCAAAGAAGACAGAAATGCAATAATCATTTGGTTAGTATTCTTCAGTACAATCCAATGATCAGTTCATCATGCAATTAGTTACAGAAAACCATTACCCGAAGATATCTCTGTAAAAACCCAATGTGGCGAACTGAATAATGCGGCTATGAAGTTTGAGTTGTATCAATTTTTTAATGGTCATAGATATATCTATACTTCGTCTTCTATATCTATTAATCTATAACTAGCATGATATTCGCACAAAGCAGCGGTTTTTACGACATTAAAAATAAAAAAAACTAAAAATTTATAAAAATTTATGAAAATAGATGTTGAATTAAAGAGCACAAAATTTTAGACTATATGATGAAATTAAATCATAAAAAATATTTTAATTTAAAAATAAAAGTGGTTTTTTAATTAAGAAGTGACACATGTCACCTTAAGATGTGGTTCATTAAAATGAGATATATGGTTAAGATTGCATATCCTTATATTTTTAAATAAGACTTTCTAAAAATAAAATGTCTTAAATGCGTATAGATATTACTAGCATGGTACCCGCGCAAAGCAGCGGTTTTTGAGGCATTAAAAATGAAAAAAACAAAAAAATAATAAAAATATATTAAAATGGATATTGAATTAAAGAACACAAAATTTTAAAAAATATGATGAAATTAGATCATAAAAATAAATAAATAGATGATAAGATTTTTCAATTTAAAAATAAATATGCTTTTTTAATTAAGAAGTAACACATGTCATTCTAAGATGTGGTTCTATAAAATGAGATGGATGGTTAAGATTGCACATCCTTATATTTTCACAATAAGTAAGTTTAAAATTTTGAATTTATAAGACTTTCTAAAAATAAAATGTTCTAAATGCTTTATAATATAGTGTAAACCTTTATTTAAAGTGGGAGGTATATCAAACCTTTAAAATAGGGAACTGAATTCAGCCGTTAGATCATCTCTTAAACTATTGATCTAAGCCTTTCAATTTAAAAGATAGTTAGTCGTACATATACTCGGCCATGCTTATGATTTGTGTTTATGGCTTTAGGCTGGTCACTATGGCAATCGGTCCCGACCTGTACTTTCCGGTGCCACATCAGCTTTCTCTCTCCAGCGACTTACAGACGACCTTTTGCCACTATAAGACGACCTTCATTTTTTTAAAAAATTTTTTAACAACAAATTTAAATTTCATTAATAATAAAAAACATTACATAAATAATAAAAAACATTACATTATAATAAAAAACATTACATAATAATGTTAAGGTTAACCATTGCCACTTTCAAGAACTGAATTCTTACGGAAAACCTTAACCACATTTCTCATTGTAATGTTAAGGTAATGCTTTGATGGTCCAAGAGTAAAAACTGAGACATTAGCAAGTATCATAGCAGCTCCTACAATAATATCCTTTCCATAACCACCATCACCAATGAATGTACCCCTCCCCCCCCCCCCCCCCCCCCCCCCCCCCCCCCCCCCCCCCCCCCCCCCCCCCCCCCCCCCCCCCCCCACCCCCCCCCCAGTAATGTATTGTTCCAGGTATTGTACCTGAGAGATCTTTCATAGTCACTGTGAGATCGCCAATCACATTCGGAGAACAAGACTTGACTATTGCAACAACTTGGTCAAGTTTTCCCTTTTTCGGAAAGTTGTTGATGTCCCCCAAACACCAGTTACAGTGCCACCAGTAGCAGTCACATAGTTCTGGCGCTAATCCACGCCCCACTCTTAAAATCATCATCCTTACCCACATCCTCAACAACTTTCTGCATATATTCTTGTGTCGACATTAAAGCCCCATCCGAATCAAGAATAAAAACCTTTTCATTAAGCAGCTTGGCTTGTTGAACAATACCCGCAGGTTCGGGTATTATCCTAACTGGATTTGGGGTTAAGGGAGATGGTTCAACACGTGTGCTACTGGAGGAACGCATAACAGGTGTTAAATGAAGATCGGAATCATCGATATCAAGACCAAATTCCCATGGATCATTTTCGTTATTGAAATTGGAATCCATTTGAGAGAGTTGGATAAAAAGTTATGTGAGAAAATAAGGAGATGATGAGGGGTATTTATAACGGAAAAGTAGCCGTTAGAATTTAAAATTTGAAAATATAAATACTACATTACATAATAACAATACTTTATTTAAAACATTACATTTAAAACAACAAAATTAAAATAGTTTCTAGATTATTAATCTGACTCGTAATCTGAATCATATCTCACCACCCCAAATTTCAAAAAGAATTCCTCATCATCAGCTTGATTTTGTCTATTTTCTCCTCTTGTGCTTTTTCATCCATTGCTGCTTCTTCTAATGTTTCTCTTAAGGCTTTTTCATCTAGATGCAGTTGATGTAGCTCTTTCTCAGTAAGATATAAATCACAGATCTCATGTGTCTGTGATGACGAACCACCTATATGGGTTTTTGAGCGGTAGTTGTATTTTTCCAGTAGCCAAACTAACTTGGCATTCATTTGTTTTTCTATTTTTTTCGCCTTTCTATACATAGAAAGATTCAGCTCGTAATCTTTATCAGATCTTTCTTTTAAGAAAGTGTCGATCAAAGCACGGCTCTCTTGTGGAATGTCATTACATTTCTCGTATGCTTTTCTAAGATCTTCTTTAGCTGTGCATGCATTATCAAATTGCAAGGCTAAATCCAGAATCGCTTTCTGACGAACCATATCTTCGTCAATTTGTTTTTGAACCAAAGCTTGGATTTCATCGTCGCTATGTGGAACCGAACAAGCCATTTAGAAAAGTGGATGAAAGTGTATATAATTATGTATAAAATGGTAAAATAAGTGGATATTTATAGTGTTAAAGGGTATGAATTTTAAAAAGTAATTTTTTTTAATATTAAACCAACAATTAGAATTTTTGGGGATAATATGTTGCACACGACAACGGTCCTGACCTCGACAATATTCCATTTTTGTCTCCGGCGACCGACACAGCGACCGAGGTGCCACTATGGCGGCGACCGACGTCGACCGAGTCGGTCGACTGAGCCATAGTGGGCAGCCTTATACCCCTGTTATCGCTTGTTATGTGTATAAACAAGTGGAATTGTGGCCCGTACGTTGCGGCAAACGTGCTTTTGAACTATTTAGCGTATGTTTTGTTTTAGATTTTTCTAACATGTGCGGTTAAATAGGTTGAACCGAGTGTCGTAAATAGCAAAAAATACATGTTTTTTTATAAAATTCAAACTTTCATAGAATTGTACGTATTTGACCCACGTGATTTATTTTAAAGTTATTAGGTAGTTTAGGGGTGTGTTCAGAAAGTTTTTTTATTAAATATATATATATTAAACTTCAACATTTTTATAAAATCGTACGTATGTCAGAAGCATTGCAATATTGAGCTCGTTTTCTTCGCAATGCGAAGAGCATTTGACCCTTTTTTTCGGGAATAAATCGGTTGATATGTGTTACGTATTTGATAAATAAAGTATATTATATAAAAAATTCGTAAATAGCTAAAAGTTGAAGGTAATTTTCGTAACTTGTCGCATAGTTTCAGGGTACGGGGCCCGCGCGTTGCGGCGGTCTTATTTATCTTCGGTTGTCGAATATATATTTTGCTAACTGTTTCGTGTCGAGTTTGTCTAAAGAAAGAATGATGTCCGCGCGTTGCGGCGTAGCTATATTTTGTTTGTTTGTCAAAGATATATTATCGTAGTTGCGTACACAGTAATTTTTGTAAGAAATAACTTTCATATATTTGTCCATAAATAGACCTAAATTAAGGGTGTGCCTTAAAATATATATTTTTAAACATATATTAAGCGTCGACATTTTTTATAAAATCGTAAGTATCTCAAAAGCATATCAATATTTAATTCGTTTTGTCCGTAATCCAAATGGCTTTTCGTCAGTATATTTTTTATCAAAGAAGTTGCCGTATATTTGTTAGATATTTGACAAACAAAGTTTGTTATATAAAATAGTCGTAAATAGAAAAAAGTATAGGGTTATTTATATAATTAAAACTTTAATAGAATTGCACGTCTTTAACCCCCGTGTTTTATTTCTAAGTTATTAGTTAGTTTAAGGGTGTGCTGTGAAAGTTTTTTTTATTTCAAAAGTATATATTAAACTTCAAATTTTATACGTACGTCAGAAGCATTTCAATATTGGGCTCGTTTTGTTCGCAATTCGAAGATCTTTTCACCGGTATTTTTCTCTGAATGAATCGGTAGATATACGTTACATATTTGATAAATAAAGTTTTTAATATAAAAAAGCCGCAAATAGCTAAAAGTTTAAAGTTGTTTTCGTAATTTGTCGCATAGTTTGAGGGTATGTTTTATAAATAACTTTTTTATTTAATAATTTTGGGCATGGGCCCAAAGTTTATTCGTTGATGGGCTTTTGTTTTTACCGATGGGCCAAAAACATTTTGCGTCGTAAACGACGTCATATCCTTCTTCTATTGAGTCTATATATATATATATATATATATATATATATATATATATGTTTTATATTTATACTTTATATATATATATATAATATTGGTTTATGATTAGTAAACATTAGAGATTTACCTCAAATCCACCATTTAAAATATTCAACAAAAACTCTAAAATCCCACTGTCGCTTCTAAACCTTCTTTACTACTTTAATTTGCTGCATTCAATTGCATAGCATAGCATCTTAATTTGCTTCCCTGGCATAGCAGCATGACGGGTAATTCTCAGCCACCTAATCAACAAATTGAAAAGGCCTCCATTGCAAGCATCAAAGTGTGTATCCCCACCCCCTCGATCTCGAAAAACTCAATTATAATTCATGGAGTAAACTTTTCAAACGATTTTGTAAAACCTACAATGTCCAAAACCATCTTAAAACAACCTCATCCAGTACAACTGCAGTTGATATAGAATTTGCAACCACAGACTCATTAGTTGTCATGTGGATGTACGCGACCATATCTCCTAAATTGGTTGATATGATCCTTGACTCGAGTGCAACTGCATCCGGCTTATGGACACGCCTTCAGGAAATCTTCCATGACAACAAAGATGCTCGGGTTATTCAGTTAGAAAACAAGATTCGTAATATACAACAGGGTAATAAGTCTATCATAAATTATTATCATGAAATCAAGCACATGGCAGACCGACTCGCTGACTTCGGCTCCAACCTAAGCGAATCCAATCTCGTCACCTATACTATCAATGGTCTCGGTACCAAGTTTCGTGATATTGCGCGTATTATTTGTCACAGGGAGAAGTTACCAGTTTGACACCACCCGTTCCATGTTACTCTTAGAGGAGAGTGTTGTCAGCAAACTTGAACAAGCATCTCACATTCACAATTCCTCTCATACTGTTCTCGTTGCTGCGAATACTGGTTATGATCGTTCCTGAACCATGCGAAATTCCAGCATTGAACAATGCCGTAATTATAGACGGGGAACGTGTACTTATGAGGATCAATGTAAGTTCCTTCATGAAATACAGGACTATTGAACTCGCCCCTCTAATTCGTCCAAATGCAACTCCCCCAAACCTTATGTGAATGCTTCCGCACGTAACACATAATTCTTCTAAGAAAAATGCTATGTCCACAAAAGCTTTACAAAAAAGCTTTCACACAATGATGTGGCAAGAATAAGTGTCCAATTGAAACAATTATAAAAAAAACAAAAATCTATTTGATTGGACCAATAATCTTGCCACATCATTGTGTGAAAGATTTTTTGTAAAGCTTTTGTGGATATAGCATTCCTCTTCTTCTAAAGCTGCTACTCAAGCCTCGTCTAAATTAACTAATGGAATTGTTCACCAGCCTACTTTATCATTACCTCATAATAGTGCACATTTAGTACCTTGGGCCACTCCAGTCCATCAAGCAAATACAAATGTGGGATATGTTATTTGCAAACTGGTCTTGACCCAATAGGCTCTCCAGCCCATTACTACCCGGTTGTACAAACTCCACAAGCCCAACAAGCTTATCATGTCTTAGCTCCAGGAAGTTTTCAATATGCACCCGTACCACCTACTGTTTATCCTTTGCAAACTACCATGCTTCCGCAAGCGTTTAGGACCATGACACTGCCAGGCCCGGCCTGACATATGGACATAGGTGCTTCATCCCACCTTGCGAACAACACAGATACACTCATTTCTGTTCGTAATCAAAGCATTTATAAATCTGTATTTGTTGGCAATGGTCAATCTATACATGTGACTCACACGAGACATAGCCTTTTGAATACACCACACAAACCACTTCACCTTCATCGTATACTTATGACACCTAACATCATTAAAATTTTTTGAACACGTGATCTTGATTGAAGGAATTAGTGTGTGTAAATTTAGTGTGTGTAGTATGAGTGTTTAGATAAAGAATTTTTATAATTTTTCTTTTTTCTCAAATTGATATTGATTTAAAATGAGTTGGTTGGTGGAAGTTACATCATATGGTGGCTTGATGCCTTATTTATACTTAGTTGATGTGCGTAAGTATAAATAAATACAATAATAGTTCATATACTATTCACATGTAAGCACATCAATCTTAATCTAGCTATTTTTTCTATATTTACATCAAAACATGAAATTTATCTCTAATTCCAACAATCTCCCCCTATGTAATGATCAGCTAGATTTGGATCTAATTTCTTTAAAGCTTGAAAACGTTGAGATTTTTTTGTAAAAGTTGAGGACAACCTTGTAGCATATCTCCCTCTATGTAAAACTTCTTTGAAGGTATCACCTCTACTTTCGAACTCAAAATCAGCATTCTCAAAAGCTATTTTTATCTTGATCTTTAATTGTAACTGGAATCTTTAAAAGCTTGTATGAAATCTTTATCTTTAAATCTTGAAAGTAGATTTCAATCACATAATGTTACTTATGAACAATGTTAAATAAGATGATATTGATTGAGCATTTCTTGTAGAAGACTTGAACACTTGACTTGTTCACTTGAATCTTCATATTCTTTTTGCTCCCCCTCAATCCAATATCTATCTCTTGAACATTGAAACAGTGATCTTGATTGTTGAAGACTTTTTCTTGAATGAATTTTTGTTGAAGATGATGACAATGTTGAAGTAATCTCATGCAAATGTTGAACTGGCTATCTTGATTGATCTTTAAAATTGATGAAACACTACATCTTATTCTAAACACTTGATGATGTAACCTCTAAACATATCAATAATAAAAGATAATAACAAAAATTTCTCATTATGTTTTTGCTTTCTCTCTTTTCTTTCAATCCTCGCCAACAATATATACATTTTCTCATTATGTTTTTGCTTTCTCTCATTTCTTTTAATCCTCACCAATCATAAAGATAAAACTTATCTTCTCGATCAAACTACTTTTTAATACAATGATTTCCTTAATCTCAATCTCTTTTACCGATTATCTTAATTTGTCCCATATTTTCTCGCTTATATCTTCTCCCCTCTATATACTTGGATTGACCTTATATTTTCTCCCCAAGTATACTTATATATTTTCTCCCATAATATTTGGCAAATACTAAGCTTATATCTTCTCCCCCTCATGATGATTATGATCCATCATGAACATCATGACCATATAAGCTCCAAAATAAGCTCCGGGTGAAGAATATCCTTTGAAGTGTGTGATAATAACTTTTCTCTTTAAAACATCAATCAATCTTCCTTTATCATTAAACATACTCCCCCAAAATAACCCATAAGCTCTGATGCGTGTTTTGTTTGCAATTACCAAGTTTTAAAATGATAAAGCTTGTTTACCTAAGGGTCAACAAACGCACTAACAGGGCAGAGAACCCGATCGTTTGTAGTGTATGATTGGTAAATCCGAGGTCGTCCCAAGAGCTAAATGTGAGTTAATAATTTGAATTGTGAAAGCAGTTTTCAAATGATCTTTAGAATTGCAAGTAAAATAAATGCTGAAAGTAAATTGGAGATGAATTCAAGGGAGAGAAATGTACTAGCCCAGTTATTTCTTTATTATTATGTTTATGATGTTTCCTAGTGAAATGTCTAATTACTGTTTATTTAGGTGGCTCTAATATCACTAAGTTCAATTTGTAGTCGCAACATAGCCTATAATTTCTATGATCTCAACCTCGTTAGTCACGGTAGTCGGGTATCCTAAAGACCTGTCTAAGTGTCGACATTCCCACTATTCAACACTAAACCATCATAGAAGGATTTTTCGCGCTTTTTGAGTCCCTAATCTAATGTAGACGGTAATACGTTAATCCCTTACACTAAGAACAGATGTAACCCTATTCCTAGTATCTGTATATACTACCATTCAACTTGATTAGCCTACTAAATAGCTTAAAGGGATCTACACCAGCCTCAACACTACCAAAATGCAAGGATCAGACAACGGGCATATAGGATATCCTAAATAAACGATAATCAAACAAAGGAAACAAACATAATCATAACAATAGATACATTACTAGGCTAGCACTTAAGGTGCTTAACCACTCATGCTAAAGTATACATACATTATAATAAAATTAACCATTGATTGATTTAACATTAAATATTCTTACTGACTTCGATGAATGAATAATACAAAAAACGTTAAACTAATCCTCCCTTGGAATGGTGGTGATAGCAGCTGAAAAACGACTTCTAATGTAGCCTTAATCATCCTCTCTCACTCTCGTCTCTAATCTGTGTCGAATGGCAGAGATTGGCCCTTGTATTAATAGTTTCGTCTCAGCTACAGCGTAGCCATAAGTGTTGGGCTACGCCGTAGTTCAATAAATGCACATAGATACATGTGATATTTGTTGGATACGGCGTAGTACATAGACTATAGCTACACCGTATTGTCTTCAAATGGCAAGTCTTCACACTGGCTATGGCGTAGTCCCTACGGGCTAGCCACGCCATAGTTGGTCTTGATCCAACTTCCATAATTGGCCATGTCATGGCTACGACGTAGCCCCTATAGGTCAGCTACGCCGTAGTTTCCTCATGGAGAACCTCCTTTGTGCATTTTTCACCTTGCACCCTTCCATTTCCGCGTCTTTTCTCTCCAAAGCTCATAATTTCCTAAAAATGAAATAGGAAGCAATTAAGTACATAATTTAACAAAAATGAAACCATTATGAGCATTTTATAAGGGATTTTGATATTAAAAAGTATAAAGTTATTGATGTTATCAAATATCCTCCCACTTGACTTCTACTTTCCCTCAAGTAGACCTGTTAGAAATATTCCTAAAAAGATATCCCCCAATTTACACTCGGGAGATATGTAATTTTCAAATTACCTATGCTAGAAAATATCAAAGCCGAACACCTCACAAAAATAGGAACAAAATCACTCAACTCTCACTAGTCTAAGTGTTTTAATTTCGGGGTGATCACTCATACACACATTCATAGCATGTATTATATCATAGGCTTGGAAAGTAAACAAAACTCCACCACTATAGCTAAGGTCTAAATAATTCTTAAAGGCAACAAGGGGTAAACATGACAATAAGGCTAATACGAGGTGAATCATTCAAATGATAATAACCAATAACAATGTTCCAGAAAAGGCGAAAAAACCACACATGCTTGTCCAAATCCATGAACGAGACACCTATGATTATTCATTCCTTAACTCAAACAAGCTAAAGGCTAAAACCAAGAATGACTAAGGTAGGGTATAAGACATGGGATACACATTTAAAAGGTGAAAGGATAAAAATGCACAAACAAATAATCATAATCTACAATCTCCCCGTCACCAGCTATTGTCCATCCATAAGCTCAAACTTCAAGGAGCGAGAAACTAATAAATCTCCAATAACGAGTTAGTGCATGTAGATGTAGGATCATGTCATAATAAACGTCAAGGCAATATGCATACTAACTCAACATTCAAATCCTAGTTGATTTATAAACGTGCCAACTCTAAATCATCCTCGAACTACATACGAGGTAATGATATAACATAAATAATAAAAAGTTAGTTTTATAACATAACCAACACTAATAAAGCCAACATGCAACAGAATTTTGTATTTAAACACATTTTTCACACTTCAAAATATGTAGCATGGGTAATACATGAATAAATACATAAACATAAATAAAAACATCCCCCACTTGAGATAAATTATATCGAAAGTGCATATGATAACCGGGGGGTCTTCCTCGAGGGGGGGTCTTCCTTGATCAACATGATAGGTCTTCAACAAAAGCGTAATCCCCCGAACCCTTCCATTTAAACCACAGACTTAAGCAGCCAACAACTCCCCGACTATGGACTACAGACTACATGGTAGGCTAAGGCGAATGGTGTAACGAAACATAAGGAATGGGTTATGAAATGAAAGAAAGGCTCAGATGGGTGTTTCTACGGGATTTGCACTAAAAATGAGTGCAATTATTGGGTTTTTCACAGGAGTTCGACAAGTCGGTGTGACAAGTCGATAAACGTACACAGATTAACATATATGGGATATTTGGGTGAAAATCCTAAAATGTTGCATTCTCAAAATATCTAAACCAATTGCGTTAAGAAAACTCAACACAATACTCATCTATGGTCTTGCAATGATGTACATGCCAAGTTCTAAAGTCTACAATACTACCGGCGCACTCAATTTAGGTGGGTAATAGAATATGAGAAAACGGAATATCAGGCAAATCCTCTCCAACGAAATAATAGGGTGATTGTGCTTGGCATAGATCTATTCTAGTTTTGGTAGAGCAAATGTTAAAATTTTTAAAAATAACATCATTTTTCAAAACAACTTTACCAAAAAAACATCATTTTTCAAAACAAACTAGAAAATCGAAGGCAAATATTAGTCAAGTGGTAATTCTACTCCCATCCCCCACTTAAACTGTACAATGTCCCTATTGTACATGAAATGATAATAATTTAAAGGAAAGGGTAGAATTAAAACGGAAAAACTCCCCTGAGTATTGCTCAAAATAATCAAAGATACACGTTTCTAAAATGTGTCCCGCCTTGAGATCCATGAGCAATATTCAAATCCCTGGATTAACTTAACAAACCTATGTATTATACATTAAAACAATAAATGAAATACAATAAATGAAAAACCTAACTTACTTTTGTAGGAATCACGGTTGCATTTAGCGTATGCAACAAGCCTTTTAAATTACTCGGTGTCCCGAGTGGACGAGTGAAGTCTCGTGAGGGCTTATAGGGAACACATCCACAAAGTTCATTTAATAATTGTACAAGGTTTTGTTGAAATTCAAAACCAATTTTTGAAAAAGTTTTGGTACAACAGGGAACTATGGCGTAGCCCTATAGTAATGACTACGCCGTAGTTAAGTGTAGAAGGCAAAATTTTAATTACTGAACCCCAACTATGGCGTAGCCTGGTTTCCCAGCTACACCGTATTTATAGCCTGGTTGTCCAGCTACGCCGTAGTTATAGCCCGTAAAATAAGGTTTCACTTAACCGTGAGCTGAGGCGATGGCGTACTTCTTTCCCTTTGATGTAGTAACTTGTAAAAATAGTAAAGAATACACAAAACCAAACTAAATGCAAAAATAAAATAAGCTATAAAGGATAGAAGTTAGGTTGTATCCTGAGAAGACAGCATATAATTCACCCCTCCACCCGCCTCACCACCGCACTCACTCCCCCCCCACACCCCCACTTAGACTCCCCCCCCCTCCCGCACCAACCACCCACTTGCCCGGACACCAACCCACCATCGCCCACAACCTCCAACTAAATGCAAAAATAAAATAAGCTATAAAGGATAGAAGTTAGGTTGTATCCTGAGAAGCACTTTTGTTTATTAACGAGTCTTTAAGTTAGACTCAAGCCGGGTCTACGTTTTTCTTTGGACACTTCCAGTGGTGTCCATTTCCTTCCTGATCATTCCTTTGAACCTTGACCCGTTTGCCCGTCCTAATGGCAGATCATCATCTAAAAACTTTGTGACACAGACAAAACTTTTTTCGTTCTCAAATGAGTATCGTTTTACCTCAAATGTTGCCACACTAAATTGTGGGGGATCATAGTACGTTTTGTCCAAACCGCTTTCCCATCATTCTTCTTATTCAAATCCTTGGTCGTGCCACGAATATATTTTTCCTCCATGAACTTGCTCACATTTTTCCTAGATGTCATCCAGTATGTAACCCTTCTTTCCTATCCTTAACTCGTATTCATTTGACAACTGTGTGATCTCGTTATTAGATATTGATTTGTATTCTTCCAAATCTCTTGAATATGGGTCATTACTTATTCCTGAAGAATTTTATTCCAACTCAAAGCTATCAAGGATGCATTTGTTTAGCACAACATTCTTCACAGTTTTAACAACATCTATGTGCCCAATTTTTACCTTTAACCATTCCTTGAATGAAAAATCCCGTGGTATAGGTTTATTATGGTTTTCGTGGGAGAAATTTAGGAAACATGATCTTATGCTCAAAGTTAGATTCTCCTGATGATCCGGATTAGTAATCTTATCAGGAGCTATGGCGTAATTTCCTAGGTACTGCCTCGAGGTACTTCCATAACTTATGTGTCTATCATTTTTAGCAAACCACTCGTCGTATCTCTTTTCCCTAGTTGTGTCATCAATTTTGCTGTTCCCGTACCTTATCTGAAGAAAATCAGAAAACAACATTTCTTTTCCCTTGACGTCTCGTCTCTCATTATCACGATAGCATTACCATTGCTTCAAGACTCCACGCTCATCTATTTTATAGATTGAATCTCCTTCGTTACACTCTTTCAGATTTGGGTCACATGTAGGCCAAATTTACATGTGTCGTTACCCATTATCCGAATCGGTTTACAAGAACGCAATCTCAAGGTTGCCGTTCCAGGTTCAACCATCTTTGTCTTCCCTTTTTGTCTTGTGGTTTGTTCCTGCACATCATCGTCACAAACAAAGGTATCTTCGTTGCTTTTATTAGCATCATACAGGTGGTTATATTTTTCAAATTCCAAGCACAAGGAGAATCATATGAGAACAGATCATCACTTATTTCAAGAGGGTTAAATGATTCTTCCTAGTGGATAGAATTAGCCATGTAAAATTTCTCGACAGGGATGGTAGGGTGATGAACATTTCCATTTATATCAAACATAATCCTATCTTCCCCTATTTCCGATGAAATCTTTCCATTTATAGCCAGATGTACGTCTTGCTTTAGGTTGTTGTTAAAATAATGACTGGATGTGTCTAGTTTCAAATTTTTTGTAAAAGTGTCATACCTTAGAAGACTCACATCTAAACGCCCATATCTTGTTTCCCGCCAGTGTCTTGCTATATATATTTTTATCATCATAATTATATATATAGGGGCGCGTTCAATGCAGAACCATTTTTTTGTACAAAACTTACAGAACCACTTTTGAACCAATAGGAATTTAGTATTATTAAATGTTTTTTCTTAATTCAAAAAGGTATAATAGTCAAATCACATTTTATTTTTTATTTTTGAATTTTTTAATTTAAAAACGTTTTTTTAATTTCCTTGATTTTTGGATTTTTTAAAATACCTTTTTAGTATACATGTTTTCAGAAATTAAGGTGCACATGTGTTTTTTTTAAATATTGTAAATTTACATATGTTTTTTGCGTACAATTGTTTAGACATCAAACTTGTTTTTCTTAAAATGGTAATTGCACATATGTTTATGGTTTACATTTTTTAATCTTTGAAAATATAACAAAAAACATAAACATGTACATGTAAACTATAAATTTAAAACAAACCAAAACATAAATAGTATAAAAAAATTTGATATAAATTGAAATACAATTCAAATACAAATGTGTCTTGCAAAATAAAGATGTGCACGTCATCTAAAAATATGTGTGCAATCTTCAAAGAACATACGTGCACACTTCATTTTCTCATCAAATATTTTAAAACATATGAACACCTTTCCAAGAACATATGTGCACGCCATGCTTTTTCGTCAATATCATTAGATCATATGTACATGAATTCCAAAAACATATGTGCACGCTGCATTTTTTTGTGAGCACCTGATCACATAATCATAAAAAACTTTCCCCAAATCTTAATCAAACAAATAATATACAAATCAACGGCGTGCAACGACACATTATACAGTACAACTAATACCATACGAACGCAATTGTAGACAAATCAATTTAGACATATCTAAGGCCTATAAGCCTTGCTTTACCAAAGACATAAGTGTATATGTTTCATCAAGGAAATGAAAGACATATAGTAGAACATATATAAATGATTTAATTGACTTGTGTATCATCCTTCTAAGAATATATTTAAAAACTCAGAATTTAGCACTGGTTTAGTGATAAGCACCTTATTGTTTCATCAAAAGAAACCGTAGAACCGAACCTAACCGTGCTTGTTTGTAACGCTTGATTAATTGTCTTTTAACTAACTAACAAATCAAAACCTTAATCACAAAATCAGGTAACTAAACTATTCCAGTAACAACAAAGGCTAACAATGTTTAAATATGATCCACGAAATCTAACATTCTAACATTGTTTGTTGGCGCCAGAGAAAAAATTCAAACATCATCGTTACAAGGAAGATCGATGATATAAAAGTGAATCAAAAGCAATGATGTACGTAATATCTTATATTAAATAATATGATTTCAGTTGGCATAACATTCAAATAGAGAAAGCCCAAAATTAACAAAATATACCTTTGTCTAGCATTTCTAAAGATTAATGCGCTGCAATATCTCGGAATAAACCTTCATTGAAAGATTTTTATGGATCTACAATAATTTTCAAATGGTTTTCTTGGATCTGCAATCATAAACGATCAAAGCTGACAATG
The DNA here is from genome assembly GCA_026074375.1 of Tanacetum coccineum. Taxonomy (NCBI): domain Eukaryota; kingdom Viridiplantae; phylum Streptophyta; class Magnoliopsida; order Asterales; family Asteraceae; genus Tanacetum; species Tanacetum coccineum. The sequence continues at coordinate 56,913 of BQNB010000140.1, read as the reverse complement.
GTTTTCTTGGATCTACAATGTTTTTCATCAGTTTATATGAGATATTCGTGGATCTACAACGGTATTTTTTTGTGGTCGTTGGAGATTGTGTTTGTGGCTGAGACATGTAAATTAGGGTTTGATAGAGAAATGTAAGAGAGAGGTGGGATATACGTATGAAACTATGAAATTAACTGAATAAATTCTAAAAATATGTGACAGTTTTTGGAGAAATTATAAATTCGAAATTCCCATAGTGCCCCTAAGTCATTTTAATTTTTTACATAACATTCTTTTTAATTACATTAATTACCCTAAATTACCCTAATGGCACGATTCATCTCATCCATTGATTAAATAATCTAATGGTTTATATTTGGTTCTGTAAGTTCTATACAAAAAAGTGGTTATGTATTAAAAATCTATGTGTGTGTATGTTGTATGTATGTGTGTGTGTGTGTGTGTGTGTGTGCGTGTGCGTGTGTGTGTGCGTGTGTGTGTGCGTGTGCGTGTGTGTGTGTGCGTGTGCGTGTGTGTGTGCGTGTGTGTGTGTGCGTGTGCGTGTGTGTGCGTGTGCGTGTGTGTGTGCGTGTGCGTGTGTGTGTGTGCGTGCGTTTTGTCTTTTCATGTGACGTGTTGTGTGTGTGTAGCGCGCCCTCAGCGCGGCGTGTGTTGTGTATGTGTGTGTGGATGTGTGTGTGTGTGTCGTGTGTGTGTGTGTGTGGTGTTTGTGCGCTTGCGTGTTGTGAGTGTGTTGTGTGTGGGACCCAGCGCGCGTGCGTTGCCGTTGCGTCGAGTGTGTGGGTGTGTGTGTGTGTGTGTGTGTTGTGTGTGTTGTGTTGTGTTGTGTGTGTGTGTGTTCGTGCGCGTGTTGGTGTTGCGTCGTGCGCGAGTGGTTTGGGATTTGTTATGTGCCCGTATTGTGTGTGTGTGTGTGTGTGCGCGCGCGCACACACACACTTGTCTACTAACTCTGTTTTGTAGCATGCCTCCATGTGTGTGCACTTGTCTACTAACTCTGTTTTGTAGCACGCCTCCATAGCTTGATTCTTTGGTTCCTCAAATAAGGGGGAGCATAAACCAAAGGGGAGCATTTTCAAATGTTCAACTCATTACATTTGCAATCGTTAACTAATTGCATTCATTGAACGTCTTGCAAGCACCGCTTGTAACAAATTTGATCCATGGATCCGCTAGAGTCAATATACAAGGGATGCAATAATCATGGGGATGAAATGAGCTAGGGGGTCTCAGAGGTATTTGAGTAAATAGCATAGAGTTGTTTAAACCATGATGATAGAAGACTTCACTAGGATGATGCAAGCTCACCTTTTTGGGAAGATAGGATCTAGGATTGTCAAATACATTGGGGGCACGTCTAGTGTCAGCTACGAATCTTACTGAATTTTAACACTCATCCACACTCTAAATACTTCACCTCTTCCATCATAAAAAGTCTTCATCTTCTTCATTTCTCACCACATCATCTTCTTCCTCGCCTTATTTCTCATGTCTTCTTCTCATACCTCCTCTTCCAAACTATCCAAGAAACTCAAAATCATCTTCAACCTATATACTCGGAGCACCTACCTTAGAAGATAGAAGTAGAGGACTCGGGGCACACGCCTTTTTGTTTCGACAAAAGGGGGAGAAGAAGTGTAAACGAGTTACTTTTACATTTTACTATGAGTTACAGTTTACATATTTTTTTATCATCAAAAAGGGGGAGATTGTTAGTGCAAATATTACGATATTTAATCTATACAGTCTCTTTCTGTTTTGGTGATGACAAACATGTAACTTATAAAAAATTACGTAAAATACGCAAGTTACTCGTATACATAAATCATCAACATAAGTATTCATCAACTTCTCTCGACGTCCCGGTATTATTACACATATGGACTTCGTAAATTGGATCGGGCCAAGCAAATAGACAATCCTGTTAGGGGCCTAATAGTGGCCGACCCATTAAGGCCCATCAAGGCCGATGAAGGTTTCTAGAAGCTGTTAATATAAATAAGCCGTAAAAATGTTTATTTATATTTTACGATCTTCTTATGTTTTGTCGATAACAAACATAAAATTATTATAAGTAGAAATTAAAATTATGTAAGTTTTATACAAATAGTCTTTCTAACTTGTTTTATCCATCACACATCACAATTACATATTATACAAAGTTATTTTTACTTTTATTTTTTAAGTTATGTAAATTTTATTTACATTTTTACATTATCCATGACATCAACATGATCTTTCCATATCTTTACCAAATCTTATAATATTACACAAAATCTTGGAAGATTACACAAGATTTTGGTAAATTTGGGGTTCAAAATTCGGATTTACACTGTAGTCGCCCGGTACCCTGGATTTACACTGGTCGGTACCTTTTCAGAAAGGTACTGCGGGAACCAGTGAACAGTGCAAGAATTTACCTATAAATAGCAAGCCATTTTTCATGTTTTACTCACCCATTCTTCTTACATCACTCTCTTAATCTGATATATCTCTCTTATTTTCAGATCTAGCATTTTTTCATTTATCATTTGTAGTTAATTCTCTTATTAGAAGAAATTTCCGATATTGCATACGAGCCGAACAAACTCAAGTTATCATGTTGTTAGTCTCCATCATCTTATCAAGATCACCTTGCTGAATCTTGTACTTCATTTAGTCATTGTACTTTCATCCTTCATTCTTGTAAAAAAGAGTTGATAGCATTGGGTCTGTTCTACCTTTGTTAGAACCCATTATTTAGCTTTGTACAGGAAAAAGTGTAAGTGACGCAAGGTTGGTTCTACCTTTGTTAGGACCCGGTATTTAGCTTTGTACCGGAAAAAGTGTAAGCGACGTTGTGAGGCTTCTCCGCCGGACAAGGGAATTGTGGACTAGTGTTTACGACCTCTCAAGTTGGGAACTCGGGGAGTGGAGTAGGGAAAGGAAGGTGTCTTTGTAGCCGAACCACTATAAATAATTGTGTCACGGTTCTATCTCTTCTAACTCTATATTTACTTTATTTGTGCTTGTCATTAATTCTTATTTCATAGATCCAATCAGCATCATTAACTTCACATAAACTCGATCTATATTTTTGAAACTAAAATTTTAATCGGTAAAACTATTCAACCCCCTTCTAGTTTTCTATAATTGGAATCAAGAGCAAGGTTACTAAAGTTTTTAAAATATATTGTACTAGTTTTAAGGCCCGCCCGTTGGGCGGGGAGCTTTAAGGTATTGTCGGAAAAAAGCATTTTCATTTCGATAGTTGGTTGTTATAGTTTTTGGTTGTTCCAACTACAAAGTGGATGATAAGAGTATATCATGTTCCAACTACTAAGTGGATGATAAGCTTAACAACATATAGTATGATCCTTTTTTATAGAACTGGTTTGCCATTCAAATAATAAAAGATGTTGTCCTTTTGATACATTTATGGGAGCTCTCATTCCATTTGACTTCTTACTTTTTGCTCACTTTTGACTCAACATATGTTTAATGAATTTGAAGTTATAGTTGCCATTGCTAGAAGTCAACCGGAATGCAATAAAATCTTGATATGATTACAAAGGAGCAATATAACACTCAGCAATAATTTAACATGCTAAAAAATGCAGTGAAGGTTTAGTCTACATTTTCGAATCAGTCCAAAAATTTAGGAAGTTCAAGTCTTGCCACAACTGCATTTGTCTCTCCAATCTTGTTGGCATCCAAAATCACTAAGTAACACCTCTGTTCTCTCATACTGGATACTTAAATAAGTGGAATTAGCACGTCATTTATTAATTATCAACTTAAAAAATGGAAAAATATGTTTAGGATTCAGACTCGAGTCTTTCTGCTACAAATGACACATTTCAACCTAAGCCTATTTTGACCCATAACCCAACGCCCCCAACACAACCCAATATGACCAAAACAATTAAGCATATTCTGGAAAAGTTATCTTAAAATAACTTTTTAGAACATCAAACAATTTTCCAGTACATAAACTAAAAGTGAAGGATGATATTACTGACCTTAATATTAAGCCATTTGAATCATTTTTTAGAGCTAACAAAACAAATTTAACATGTGGCAACTGAATTCAATGATTGAACATTAGTAAATCAATCATTAGCATTAAAAAAAACTCACCTGAGCTCATGGGACTTCTCTATAAGTAATTATCATGTTACAAATGCCTCACGGATGTTGACTTTAAATTTGAACCAACTAACTCAGTTTATCTGTTTGACGTGTTTATCTGAACTTACTGTTTTAGTGCCTATGTTTGGCTATTCATTATACTCACAGTTGTATACTTCTACTTAATTGTTTTCAAATATGATACGTCGTAGTGATGTTTGCTCTGATAGATAATTACATAAAAAGTATATACTCTGCCACATGTTGATTTCCTATGCAGATGTTTTGGTAAAATGGTTTGTCTAAATGGGAAAGAAATCCAGCTCTGACCACCTCTTAAATTTGAATAGTAATCTACAGTTACTAATGGATTAAATGTGGGATATTTAACCATAAAATTGCCAAAGTCAGGCTGCATTTGTTGGGTCATGTTTATCACAAAAACTTTTTGTGATTATTCATACCCGTTACTCATCTTAGAAGCTTTTATATAGATAACGTATCATGCAAAAATAAAGTATACAATAAATAAGAAACCATTAGATCGTGATTATCAAGCGTGTTAACAGAAAAGGCAGCGCATCATTACTTCTTTGTAATCTTTTCTTCTTTTTCTCATACTAGAATTTTTTTTGGAAGCGAGACTCTCGTTAATGAGTAGATTCCTACCATGACCACATAAAATACTACAATTTGGCCTATTAGCTCATAATAAGACTATCTTGCAAATAGATCAAATTTTCGCATCCATAATTTTTTCAAGTTCTTGAGGTGGGTGAATTATCTCCAAATTATAAAAGTCTACATAGGGGGTGTTTGGGTAAGCCTAAGTCTACTGTGTTATGCATAACCCATGTGTAAAGCACATGCTTAAGAGGTAATCCCCCAACCTAAACATACAAATAAGCTTTATCGAAAAGTTTATACTTGTGAATGTTGTGAGTGGCTGCAATGCACAATAAATAAATAAAAAATGTAAATAGAAATGCGGACAAAGGTAATAATCGACAATCTTTATAACTAATATGGATAACTAATGTGACTTACATGTACATGAACTCTTTGCGGCTCCTGAGATTGTCATTCGAATAGGAGAACATTTCAACCTCGCCTCACATCTCAACTGATTCAATTACTTTTGCTGCATAACAAAAACAATGCACGTTAGTCCACAGTAGTAAAAAAGAATTTGTTATTGCAAACTTGATGTGTTTATACTTGTACCTAAAAACGAATTAACTTAAATGAGACCATGAAAAATATTGTGCTAAACTCACAACTGGTTGTGACAAGTTAGTGCGTACCAGTGAAGTCCGATATGCTAGTTTAACCCAAATAGCAATTCTGGCAGTGATCCCAATTGCTAGTGAAGTACTATTAGATCTGATGGGTAGTGTTTTTCTTAGTAATCTAGGAACATCCATTATGATGTATTTGGTATTGACCAAATATAGCTTCCAACACTTGCTGATCACGTGTGCTCTTCTACAGAAAACACCTCCAACCCGAGTAATAACTTTGCAACATGATGTTTAATCCTTTTACTCTATTAGTCTGTGTAAGCATAGTGCATAGTGTCCAGAACTGTAACTTACATCTACAACCATTGAACATAAGGCTCTCTTAACAACTTCAGGCAATGAAAATGTGAAGCAGCAACACCGAAAAGATACACGCACAACATAGCTAGCAAACCTCATCAACTGTATATAATTTGGTCCCTAGAATGAATCCTATAATAAACACATGTGCAACATTAGTTCCTAATATTTGTCACCAATAACCAAAAAAAGGTTAGGGCTTCCCAAAACTAACACTAAAACATACTCTTTAGCATCTTCTATTTTTTTAAATCCTAAGTTACTACTAAAATCAAACCAAGCTTAATAAAAAGAATGCAATTAATTCTCAATTTCATATAGCATTTCTTTACATAATTATCTGTTTTAGGAGCCTAAAACGTGCTTAACATTAAAAGTAATATATATATGTCATCAAATTAAGTCAAGGACAAAGAAATAAGTTTACAAACCAAGAGAATAGTAGGAGACGAACTTTGTAATTGGCCTGTAAAGAGGCTTTTCTATTGTAACATTTCCACAATGATTATTTAACCCTAGTTGCCACGACCTGTCGCTTCACGCTTATAATCCTTTCTGAACAAATAATGAAATTGGCCATTAGTTTAAGTGCTTGATGGGTGATGCGGGTTTCTGTAAAAACAAATGCAAAAGTGTTAGAGATACGAAATTCCGTCTAACAATGAAGTTTCGGTCACTCGAAGATGTACGAAAAAGTGTATACGTTAAATAGCTAGTTTGTACATGTTTTTAGTTGTAAATGGGCATGTAATGTAAAAGCCCGAAATGGCCCATCATAAGGCCTTACATGGCCGGCCATTTAGTGTAGAGAAGCTAGGGTTTGGAGGCTATAAATAGATCCCTCCTCTTCCTAGTTTCATTATCCCTCACAAGCTACAAACCTACAACAATTCTTTCTTTTATACATCTTGTTCTTTAATATATATATCTTGTTTAATGAATGATCTAAAGACCAACAATTGGTATCAAGAGCCAAAGTGTTTGTTTGATTAATCTGTAAACCGATTTCATATACACCTTAAAGTTCTTTCGGATCTTCATTGATTCGTAGCTTTTATTGTGTATTGTTATCATTCTTGATTATCAAGATGGTGTTTGCTTAATCAATAATCATCACCACCATCTTGTTTTCAATCAAATAAAATCAAAGTCGGATCATTTTTAAATTCGGATCATAAATTCGTGTTCATACAAAATCTTTTACACGAATCATCACATAATTTATTTTCGGAAATAATTAATGTCCAATAGTTATTTTCGGATATAAATTAATATTGGCTTAAGTCAAACTTATTTTCGGTAATAATTATTACCAAAAGTTATTTTCGGATATAAATTGGCTTTGGTTTAGTCAAACTTATTTATGGTAGTAAGTTATTGCCAAAAGGTAAAAATTCAAAAGAGCCGAATTTACAGGCGAAACTGCACAGTTTTTTCCGAAACCGAAACCTAACAGAATCCGAATCCGAAACCAGAACTTCCGATACCTAATCCAAAACAAAATAATCAACATCACTCACGATCAGATCATTCACAATGATGTCTGAAGACTCAAGTGCAGCTGGTACCGATAACCGTCCACCAATGCTCGAAGAAAATGATTACGAGTCGTGGAAAATCCGCATTGAACGGTATATCAAGGGGAAAACACATGGCAAGCTGATTTGGAAATCCATCATCAATGGACCATCACCACATCCACAGATCACTGATCCTGTACCAGACAATAGTCCAGCCGGTACCATTATGCAACCAAGAAACAAAACAGACGAAGAGTTCCACCAAAGATAGTCAAGATGTTCCTACTGAGGCATCTCCTGACCCACCTTCTGCTATCCCACCCTCTGCTGCCTATATGTTAAATACTTTATCTGAATTGACCACACAAGTTGAAGGACATCGTAAGGTTAACCAGAAACAGGCCCTTGTTAATGCCACCCTAACGGCCGAGCTTGACCGTTGCAAGCTCGAATTAGCCCGTCTTGAACATAACAAGGTAAAACTAGAAAATGACCAAGTCATACTTGCCCGTAACAAACAAAATGCCAAGCTTAAGCAAGAAACCGAGTCACTTAAGACCACCCTTAGGAATAAAGAGGCAACCATTGCTCACTTGACCTGCGAAACTAAAACTGTACTTTCAGAAAAGAAAACACTTGAGGATAAGTACCTTGAGGAGATTGTTTGTTTAAAAAGTGCTAACCAAGTTGCAACTGGTCTGTTACAAAAGTTTCAAATGCCCACCCAAACTATTCCTATGTTGTCCAAAAAACCTATGATTGCTTCAAGTGATATTCATAAAATAGGTCTAGGATTTAGTAACCCGTGGTATGGTAGAAAGGCTCAGTTATCCCAACCTGCTTTGTATGATGGCCATAGACTTTTACAACCCGGCCATGCTCGTGTAACTGTGCATGAAGTGACGAGACCGTTGCTTAGACTGAATCAGTCCGCATGAAAATGTCTCAAAAACCAAGGCATGTTAAACCCATTGACTATGCTAAGTTGAATGCCCTGTATGACCAGTTTGTTCCTCAAAAGGAACTGTCCCGAGAACAGGCTTATTGGCTTTCTGCCACTGATATTGCTAGTCTAACTAGTGATCCTCCTAAACCTGTGACTCCTTTTGTTCGTACTAGTCCAACAAAGAGTCAAGTACAAGATCAGTTATGGTACTTAAAAGCAGAATTTTCCCAATTCGATGAAATCATTAAAGAGAGAACCACACCACGCACAAACTATCTTCAAGGTTCATATGAGTTTTGTTATCTTAAAAAATGTTTTGATGAAGCTATTATACCATTTTATAACAACATCAAACAAGGTTTTCAAAACTTACATAACAACCTCTGTAAGAAGTAACTGAGTTCAAACGTACTTTTGACGAAACTGGACACAGAGTAGAACATAAACATTCTTGAGAAAAAGAACTTTCAATAGAGAAGAAAAAACTTGATGATTCTTATATGCTTAATTTCTGATAGTATTGCTAAAGATATATGCTCTATTGTGCTTGCTTCTGTTAATGTTGTGCCCCATATTTCTGATTGCATGTGTGCTGAACTCAGATCTAGTTGCGATAGGGAACACAATAGGGTTCTTGAACTTGAAGCTGAGATTTCAAAACATAAACGGCTAATTACTGAATCTGAAAAACATTTTGCCTTTCTCGAACAGAATTATGTTAGCTTACAACTTAAATTTCAGAATTATAAACAGTGCAGTGACACGTCAAGTGCGGAAATATCCCAGTTAAAAGATAATATCTCATCTCTTAGGATTCAGAATGATGGGTATAAGATAGAGATTGCGAAACAAAATCGACGGTATCTAGAACTGTCAAAAGCCAGTACCCACTCTCGCAACACATCTACTGAGAAACTCGCTGCCTTACATGATGAGATTGCCAAAATGAAACCTAGTGGTTGTGACACCAAAGTTAGTGGACCTAAGACACCCGAAAAACCTAAGGTCCTTGCCCCAGGAATGTATGCCATTAGCTCAAAGTATATCCCCCCACCAAAACGAGCTGATTGGATTCCACCGACCCCTAGGAAGAAGCATGTTACGTTTCAGGAACCTACCAGAGCCTCAACTAGACACACCAAACAAACAGCTGTTAATAACCATAAAAAACCTAACGTAAATGTGATTGTGTCTACAGGAATGAAACCTGCCGCAGGAGTGAGCAAAACCCAGTCTAAAAGTGATAACCAGAAGTCTAGAGTTTTGCCTTCTAAGAATGTGAGTGCCAGGAGAATAGAAGATCACCCTAGGAATTTGAATAAAAAGAAAAATGTTAATTCTTCTTTATATGTCAAACGTTTTGGTTATGTTTCAAATAAAAACGCTGTTTGTGGTGCTTGTGATAAATGTTTGGTTTCTTTTAATCATGATAGTTGCCTTGTGATAAATGTTCCTTCTATGAATACTATGCATGCTAAGAAACCACAGGTTGCTCGTCCTAAGACGACTCCTAAGTATATTAGGAAGACAGATATTACCGTTGCTCCCAGAATTGTTCCTCAGTGGAAGCCCACTGGCCGACAATTCCTTTTGTGTGATATCTATGGCCCAAAGAAATCCTTGACACCCATTGCTAAGCCTTTAGAACTTTCCCCGAGTGTTAGTTCTAGTTCCCCTACTACTGTCATCTCTAGGTTTTCTTATTGCCAACTTAGTGATCGAAAGGCTAGTTCCAAAGGGATTTCTGATTTATTTGCATGATTACTAACCGAATCCTTAGGGAATCCATTCACAAGACATGTTTGTGTTATTTCAGGTTGTACAACTTGTCCTATGGTATTTGGATTCAGGGTGCTCTAGACATATGACCGGTGATCGTTCTAAGCTGATAAATTATATGGAGAAGTTTGTTGGCACCGTGAGATTTAGAAATGATCAATTTGCAATGATCGTTGGATATGGCTCATAGTTTCTTCAGACTGTAACCCGGACTGAACCCATAGGAAAGTTTGTCGCCAAAAAGAACTCGGACTTAAACATTTTTATCCAACTAGTTTGGTGCGACCATTTAGAACCCGACCATGTTTCTCGTATATACATTGTTTTTTACCAGACATGACACGGGTCATTGTTTGCGGGGGAGAATCAGTTTCTGCTAACAGTTTTTGCAGGTTTTCAAGGACAACTTGTTGCTGATTCTACTGCTGACAAGATTAAAACGACAAAAACATATGGTAAATTTAAAAGGTCTTGTTTTAGTAATCACTTGATAAATGTACTTAATTCACTCACCTCCATGATTAAGGGGGAGCTTGCTTCTTTTTATGTCCATTATAGATCAAAACCATAGAAAAGTTGCATACTTTTGATCGGGGGAGAAAATGTGACTTAAATTAAAACTGATAACTATATGATTCAATTGATTCTAAGTCCTATCCATGCATGTGCTAAACAAGTTTTCGATTATCGATGCACATGTATAGGGGAAGTAAAAGCTGATATTATATTCAAAATGTTAAGATATTAATTGTTTTGTGTTCTACACAACTATCTTGATATCACACACAGAATCTTTTTGTTTCATGTTCAGGTTGCAGAATGCGGAATGATGTTGTACTATAACACCAGGGTATTCGTATGAATGCTCATGCCTGGTCTTCGGACTGCGCCCACTAGTGAAGTGGATTTCCTTACAAGTACTTGTACAAGTTTGGATTTCCCGAGGCACTTCATATCTTTCGAGATATTTTTCAAAACATCATCAGTTCATTCTGATTTAAACTTTCGTTGTGTTCCAAATAATTTTCTTATGCACATCGAATGTTTTTCTAATCATTTTTGCCACAGGCCTTCTACGGTACTTAATTGTATTAAGAAGTAAAACGCTGAACTGGAATTATACGGACTAAGTCGCAGATAAGTTTAACTACTTTATCACTGGACAGACTCACTCTTTACTATTCTAGTAGTAGAAATACTATTAGTGTGTAAGTCTACGGACATCTAGTATTGAGAACGGCGAACATTAGGGAATCTGATACTTCGGTATTAGAGGAACTAGCTTGTCACGTGCCGAAAAACCTGTCAAGAAAGTTCTTATAATGAATTTATCTGTTCACAGGTGCAGTATTTATACTGTAATCATCGGTCCTCACGGATTGGAGGTTATTATTAACCGACCAGATTAAGTATCGTCTATACTCGGTCCCTTCAAAATATAAAACCCTTAGTGTGTTCGAAAAATAGTTTTTGGATTTTCATAAAATCATTTTTGTTGGTGACTATTTTGAAACAAAACATGGCGATTCCAATTCCATTCGATGAAGGCACATGCTCATACTCTACTACCTGACGAATTCTATCCAAAGAAATCAAGAAAGCCAAATACTTAAAGCCTCTGCAACTCTGAATTATATATCTTCTTTAAATGTTTATGTTATGATGATTAGTAGAAGAATATTCAAGACAGCTTTCAAGATTTCAGCAGGTATGAGCATGTCATTCCAAAGTTCAGAAAAAGGCAAGAAGTAAAGATCACAAGATAGCAGATTACGAAAATAATGCAGCAATCATATATTCTTTCTTATTTTCGGATCTGTTGAAGCACAAGTGAAGCACATCAAGTGAATACCCCACAACGACTACAAGATAAAGAAACATCGGCAGTGTATGTAAGTTAATTCATATATTCAAGATTTCACTGCTTGTTCGAGCGACCTGTTTTGAAGATTCTCATGACCTCATCTTGGGGGAGATTGTTAGAGATACAAAATTCCGTCTAACAATGAAGTTTCGGTCACTCGAAGATGTATGAAAAAGTGTATACGTTAAATAGCTAGTTTGTACATGTTTTTAGTTGTAAATGGGCATGTAATGTAAAAGCCCGAAATGGCCCATCATAAGGCCTTACATGGCAGGCCATTTAGTGTAGAGAAGCTACGGTTTGGAGGCTATAAATAGATCTCTCCTCTTCCTAGTTTCATTATACCTCACAAGCTACAAACCTACAACAATTCTTTCTTTTATACATCTTGTTCTTTAATATATATATCTTGTTTAATGAATGATCTAAAGCCCAACAAAAAGTATGAGATGTTGTTAAGCAGTTTAAAAATACAGTACGTTGTTAACATACGTACGTTGTTTGTGATGTCTGTGTTGTCTATTATTACAGATGTTTGTAGAATTGCTACCTGCATAACTCAAACAAAGCTGTTTCATATGTATCAGCAAACAGGTGTACACAACAATAGTAAAAAAGGTACATACATGTTTTGTGTTGCAGCTAATCTGGGACATTTTTCCATCTTTCTGATTCTCTAAAGGCTCTTTATGCACCTGTTTGGTTTGCAGTTTTGCTGTCAAAATGGGTATTTCGTTACTTTTTTTCTTGTCAAAATGGGTGTGTGATTTTCTTTCAAAAAGGGTTGCTTGGTTGGCTGTCAAAATGGGTGTTTGGCTGCTGATTTTCTGTCGAAAAGGGCTGTTTGGCTTGCTGTCAAAATGGGTGTTTGATTGCTGATTTTCCTGTCAAAAAGGCCTGTTTAGTTTGCTGTCATAATGAGTGTTTTGTTTGTTGATTTTTCTTTCAAAAAGGGCTAATTTGTTTGGTAATAATGTGCATTTCTTTAAGTACCGAAGCTTTTCATACGACTCAATAGAAGCACGCTTTAACTTTCCTTGTGCTTTTTGAGTTCATTTGTATTGTCACCTGCAAACACAAAAGATATAAATAAGGTAAAAGTAAAAACTCAGATTAAGTGACGTCTGATTCATCTGTGTGTTAACTGTTTCACTTAACATTTTATGGTATAAATTATATTTAGGTGAACCAATTAAACTGTATTTTTAAGAGCCCGGTAAATTTTTGTCTCCACCTCTAAATCTTTGTAGTCTTGTTAGCATCAGATGTTGTACTTATAATTGTTAGCTTCGTTAAATCATGCAATATATATATAAAAGACCTCACATTACTTGTGGCCATATGGGGATACAATCTCCATAAAATCAATTAGATATATTATCTCCATTCATCTTCAAAACGATTAAAAGAACTTGTTTTACACTTAAGATTAATTTTTTTTCTTTCATAATGGCCACGTACCAGTAATGGACTCACCAATAGAAGCATTTGATGGTCCACTTTTTTAGATTAAAAGATACACATGTCAACTACGATTACAATAATGATATATGTACACGCTCTATTTCCCAAACAAAAACAAACATCAATAAGAAAAATCATCAGCGAAGCACATACCTGGAGTGTAAGGCGATTAGGTGTACAACTCTTTGTTGATATGAGATAAGGCAGTCGTATTTTCACGTATAAGGGGTGCTTCTAGAAAATGAATATCTTAATTGGTAGCTGCAATAAAAGAAAATTACTGAACACCTATAAAATTGAAAGCTTGAGTAGCTGGGCGAATAACTACTTACATGTTAAGAGTATTTAGGCCATTAGCACCTATACTCGGAACAAAGTCACTTGATTCATAAAACCATTTGGTCTATTATTGTCACTAACGGCTTCTGAAGCAGCCGCTCTTTGTTTTTGTATACCTGTAACGACAACAAGGATGCAGGAAGTTAATACACTTTAGAATTGCGGTTAAAGAATTAAGTTGAAAATTTTCGTAAAAACTACCAACACATTCACCCAACAACCAACGCATTTTCATATGTGTCACGAACTCTTTCAGACAAAACATAATCGCTATTGTATAAGAAGTGGAAAAGGTGTTATAACACCGTTTGGACCCAGGCCAAGAATGTTAGCAAAAAAAAAATACATATAACATCTGAATGCAAATGCATTCGATCTACAACAAACTTAAGTCATTCAACTACAATAATAGGCACATGGAATATTAATCACCCAAACGTCCCCAATTCAAACAATTAAAACTATGAATTAATAGACACAGATAGAACAACATACCATTGATTTCAACCTTGAATCCAACCTTTGTTTGAGCCGGTGAGTTACGAGTCTGCCTTATTAAGACTAAGCTTCGCCGGAGTCGTTGTATCTCCGCCAAATACACCGGTCGCTCATGATAAATATGTATCACCATCTTAATCATATCAATGAATGTTCCATCCTTGTTTTACAAATTTGGTTTACATGAATTTCTTGAGTGTTGTTGGTTACACAGATCTAGGGTTAGGATTAATTGATTGTGTTACAATGTTAAGGGTTGACTGGAGGGTTTTTTTTCGGGTAATAAATGTGACATTTTAGTTTCCAACGTGAACCGTTGATTAAAAAATATTTTACAGGTGTCATTCTGTCAGTTTCTTGGGTTAAGATCAAATTTTCAAAAGCGTGTTTTATATAGGTTAAGATTTTAAATCTTTAAAACGATCAAATGGATTGGGAAAATGATATGTGAGAAATCACATATCATTTCTATATCAAAAATGGCCCTTAAATGATTAAAATATGCAAAAATATGCTTGTATTGGTGTATTTTGTTGTTTATGAATGTGTAGGTACGGATAATGCAAATATCACAAGAAAACGGTCAAAACCGGACAAACACGGACACAAGAACGGAAAGAGTGCAAAAGAGCCGGAAGTTTTCTAGCAAAAGGTCAATAAAGTCAACTCTTGGTCAACCCTGGTCAAACATGTGAAGTCAAAACCCCAAAATACCCAAAACAGTCCCTCATAGTTAACCCTTAATTCAAAAATAACCTTTAAAGCCCTAACACCGTTATCTCTTTATATTATAAGAGATAACAGTCGGTATCTCAATAACCAACCCAAACCGAGCCCAATCTCTTTAAATAAAAACCCATGGCCCAACCTTTTACCCAAGTTAAAGCCTAAACCCCCAGTCAAATCTACAAACGGTTATAAAAAATAAGGGCGCCAAAACCCTTTTACTATTCATCATCTTCTTCATTTAACCTCATGTCAAAATCATGAGGTAAATCCAAATTGAGGACTTGGCTCAACAATTCAAGTGACAAGGTATGATGTGGCAGAGTTATACGTCATTGAGAGCTCTTATTGGTCCAAGCACACAAGGAAGGACACACGGGCAATTAAAGAAACACACCAATAATTCAGATTTTGCACTAAATCTAGTGCAAAAGAAGCACAAAGGGGTCTGACACATGGAATGCCACGTTGGCAATCCGTGTTACAAATATCAATCCAACGGTCATAAGATAGATCCAATGATTGGCAAAGATTCAAGGGATGAGATCAACTCAAGAGGAGCGTGTAAAGAGAGCCTAGATCATTCTTCTCAACCTTATAAATAGAGGCTTCTTCACACACAACGAGGGGAGCTAGTTAGATTTTTTTAGCTTATTAAAATTTTAGCTTATTGTTCTCTTAATGTAATTTCAAACTATTTTAGCTTATTGTTCTCTTAATGTAATTTTAATTTCCAGTATTGTAATCATCTCTTTCATTAATAGAAATCAAGTTTTTCCTACTATAATCTTTCTTTTCTCAAGCTCACTTTTATGCAAAATAATGATTAATAATCTGTTACTGTTCCATAAGCTAGTTATAAGCTCTTGATAAGCTCAATTACTCTCTAAGCTAGTTTGGAGCTCATTAATTCACTTAATTATACTTTAATCTTAAATAACCTGTTCAATATAATGATCTATACGGGTTTAAGCTTTTTGGCTGATGAACTAGCAATGGAAGAGTTCATAGGACTTTACTAGCTTATCCTTTGGATAAGCTAGAGCTTGTAGAGTAGCTCCACGAGCTTATTAAGCTTTAGTTAAGCTAAGGCTCTTGTAAGTTTTTCCAATTTACCTTTTGAAGTTTTACTTTGCATTCTAGCTTAATTTCTACTTATCTAGCTTATTGTTTACTTATTATTGCTTTTAGTAGCTTAGATTTACTTATAATTGCTGTTTATTGCTTTGTTTAGTTAATTTAGTAGTTTAAATTTCATTGTCATAAGTTTATTTTTTATAAATCTGTCTTAAAAATAATTTTTTTAGCATAGTATTTAGCTTATTGATTATGTCTTATTTGCTTATTGATAAATGTTCATTAAGGTTGATATAAGCTGTTTGCTATCTGGTATTTGATATTTGTACTTTAAATCTCATTATCGTAAGCTTAAATATGATTTTTGAAGAAATAAGGGGGTGTTTGGCACAGCAGTACTAACGGAGAGTTAGTACTGCTTGAGGCCAATTGGTCTTTTGCTGTTGGTGTAAACTTCATAAATAAGTTAGTTTGTGTTGGATTTATAAGCTAAGTTTGGTTAAAGCAAGTTTTCATAGATTAGTTTAATATAAGTCAAATCTGCTAAATATATTTTGCATTTTAAGCTTGAATCATTTCTAGTATTAGCCATTGCATTAATTACTCTTAGATAAGTGATTGATAAGTGTTAGAATGGGTTTATTTGGCCTGCACTTTGTCTAGTTTGATTTGTGTCATAATTGTGCACACTTCATCAGCAATGTTAATAAACAAAAGTTCTTTTTCAACATAAAAAATCAGAGGGTAATTGTAAAAATTAGACTTTGATTTTAAGCATACAAGTAGATCTAGGGTGATTGTTAATATGTTTAAAGTTAGTTTTCAAAAATCAGCTTATCTTGTTATCTGTTTTTAAGCTCTAAGTTTGCAATTTTCCATTTCAAAAATAAAAGGTTCACTCAACATATGTTGAGTGAATAAGCTGTTTTCAAGAGCCTTTTTCTTAAAACAATTGTTTTCCAAACTCCTTTTCAAATGTATTTTTAAGTAGCTGGTAGGTCTAGGTTTAAGTTTCTTTAAGCTGTTTTGTCTTTAGAGTCCATTAGCTCATAGGAAAATATGCTCAAAGTCTGCCAAGTGTCCTTTTTGGTTTGTAGTTTTTTCATTAAAAAGCTGTTTGGATTTTTAGTTTTATTCTTGTTTCCTTTGGCTTATTACATGCTTAATCTGCTTATTAGATTAGACTGAGATAGCTAGTAGCTTTTAGTTCATAAATTTCAGCTTATTTTTAGCTTTTTGAGTTGTCAGTTTTAGATAAAAAGCCAAAAAGTAAAAAAAATTAGTTAAGTGTTTTTCTTGATTTAAAAAGCCTTTTAAAGCTTATTTTTCAGTTGTCATAAAAGTAGTTTTCACAAAAGTTGTTAGTTTCTAGCTTATTTACATCTTTGTTTTTAAAAAATTTCAAAAAAAAAAATGCAAAAAAGAAAAGTCCAAGGACTCGAACCCTGGACCTCTCCCTTAAACACACACATACTTACCAGTTTGCTACATTAGCTCATCCGTTAGGATCTCCCTTTAGTTAATTTTTATACACGTTTCACCATTTTAATTTAATAAGCTGTTTTTGTAGGTACAATAAGCCGTTTTAGCTTATTTCACAGCTTATTTGATAAGCTGTGTTTCCCAACTTATTTTTCTTAGATTCCTTATTATTCAAGCTATTTTTCATAATTTTTTCAGATTTTTTATAATACGTTTAGTATTTTTTATATTTAATTTTCTTTAAAATCGTTTTTAATTCATAAAAAAGTCAAAAAAATATAATTCTTTTTTAGAAAATTTTCTTTTATCATATAGTTCCTAGGAAAAATAGTTTTGCTTCTGTAGGGTTTAAATTGCAAAATTTCATTTTTTAAAGAACGGGATTCGTTCCCGTTCACGTTTTTCGTGTTTTTAAGCTCAAATCAACTCCGTTTTCATTCTAGTTTTCTTTAATCTTACGTTTTAGTTAATTAGAGTCTATTAAAAGTGAAAGATTCATTTTAAGTTTATTTTTGGAAATTTAGGGTTTTTAGTCACAGTTTAGAGTTCCCGTTTTACGTTTTTAGCTAAAAAGTTGTCTTCCTTTAAGTATTTTTAAGTTTTTGCCTTAATTTTCTCGTAGTTTTAGATAACCAATATCAATCTTATTCCATTCAAGCATCGATTCTCAAAACGACTCTCGACTTTCAATTGCTTTCCTCATCGGGGATAACGACCCGGGAATCATACTTCCGGATTACTATAACTGAGATCTTTTGATTCCTACCTTCCTTTTTATATATTTAAAAGTATATTATATATATTTACTATATATTAAAGAGTGTAGTCAGAAGTGATCAAGTTTTTGGCGCCGCTGCAGGGGAGGATTGTCTACGATTGTTGAAGCCGTTTGAAAATTTTTGTTTGAAGATCCTTCAAGGTTCTCCTTTATTTTGTTTATTTTCATATAAAAAATACAAAAATATTTTTCATTTTCTTTTATTAGTATAATTAAAATATAAAACCAAAAATCTAAAAAAAAAGAAAAACCAAAAACATAAAAACATTATCCATAAAAAGAAAAAAATAAAATAAATTCACCAAGTTGGTAAAAGAACACCAACAAATAATACTTTCAATTGAAGTATTATCCATCAATAAGTTCCCGAACCAAAGATCAAAAACTTGCCTTTTGTGTCTCTTGCAACGTACGGCTCACCTTTAATGTTATTTCTTTTGAAGATGTTAAGAGATGCAAGTTGGACTTTTAGGGTTTAAGTGTCTTATCTCATTGTCCGTATTTAAAATATTTTCCTAAAAAAATAATAATTTAAAAACTAAAAAATTAGTATAAATTTTCTTTTTAAATTTTAGTGCATGCGCACTCGTTCTCAATCTCGTAATTCTAACCGTCAACAACAACAAGTCAATCCGACTTTTGTTGAACCATTCAATCTTTGTGAACCTATTCCCGTAGTTACAATGGATGATAATCGTACTATGGCTCAATTGCTTGAAGCACCCACCGTGGGTTACGAGGATGCCATCGTTGTGCCCGAAATTACCGCGGACAACTTTGAGCTTAAGCACGGTTTGCTTACCCTCGTTCAAAACAAACAATTCTTTTCGGAATACAAAGAAGGGACCCTTATTGCTCACATCCGATATTTCAAACAAGATCACTTATACGATGAAGTCCCGAAACGTCGCCGGAGTTCGTCGGTATACGCTTATGATTTTCCCATTTTCTCTCGAGGGTGCAGCCGGATATTTTTCTCATTGGCTAGAAAAGAACCCCCTTGATCGATTCTCACATGGGATGATCTTGTTTTCAAAATTCATCAACAATTTTTCCCTCCTTCCAAAACAACAAATCTTCGAAATGAAATCACGAGATTTCAACAAAGATTTGATGAAACTTTCTACGAGGCATGGGACCGATTCAATGATCTTCTTCGAGCATGCCCACATCATGGATTTTCAGAGTTACATCAACTCGATACTTTCTATAATGCTTTGAACTCTAATGATCAAGATTCATTAAATTCCGCCGCGGGTGGTAACTTTTTGGAGTAAATGACTCGGATGGCCTAAGAATCATTGAAAGCTATGCCAAAGTTTGTAATTCACGTAACAACCGGTTGTTGCATAAATGTGAGTTCGAGCAGTTCAACCTCGGTTATCTCTACACGATGTTTGCTGAAACTTAAAGATTTGGTGAAAGCCTTACTTCTCTGGAAAATAAAAACCAAACCCAAAAAGTCCACTCCCGTAAAAGCGGTCGAGGAAAGTTGTGTTACTTGTGGTGGTACTCATTCTTACCGAAATTGTCCCGCCACCGATGGCAATGTTTATCGTGACAATATTCAAGAGTATGTTTCCCAAGCAGCAACAGCTAATTTCAATCAAGGAAATACCGGTTACCGAGCCCCAATTGCTAATCAAATTCGACCTCCTGGTTTTCCTCCCGTTCAAAACAACCAAGGAAATAACCAAAACCGTTACAACCAAAACCGGGGAAATAATTACAACCAAGTTTCCACTTACCAACCCCCGGTTAATCAAGGCCAAATTTACCGAACTCCGATTAATCAACCCCCGGTTCACCAAACTCAACCTTACCAAGCTCCAGCTCCGCAAACACAAGGTGTGTCGAAGGATGATTTTCAAAATTATGTCAAAGCTAATGATGCAGTGATGAGAAATATGCAGAATCAAAATCAAAATTTGCAAAATCAAATGACTAATTTAACGGACATGCTTTCCAAGTTTGTGAATTCCAATACCGCTTCTACTTCAGGTGAGGACATCCTTGTAAACCATTACTAACCCGTAGGAGATTTTTAAAGGTATTACCACCCGAAGTGGTGTTGCTTATTCAAGACCCACTGGATTCCTATTACTTTATCTCCTCCTAAGTGAGTGGTACGTATGGACTCGAGTAAACAAAGGACACGTGCTTCCGACTAATAACGGAATGTACCAAAGACGTCAACCCTCGGTTGTCCATGTTTTTTCTCAAGTACCAATTATAAGCCAGTAGTTGATCCGTTTGTTGCTCCGATGCCTAACCCAAAAACCGATCAATTCCAAATCTTCGAGACGTAATGATGAAAAGCGCCATGAAAAAGCTAACGACCAAGTTGAGAAATTCTACAAAATCTTTCAAGATATGAGTTTCGAAATTAGTTTAGCGGATGCTTTGATTCTTATGCCAAAATTTGCCTCAACTCTTAAAGCCTTAATTGGAAACAAAGAAAAGTTAAGTGAAATGGCTAGAACTCCTTTGAATGAGCATTGTTCGGCGGTTATCCTAAACAAGTTACCCGAAAAACTTGGAGACCCCGGCAAATTTCTAATACCATGTGATTTTCCCGGAATGGATGAGTGCTTAGCCTTGGCCGATCTTGGCGCTAGCATAAATCTCATGCCATTATCCGTGTGGAAAAAGCTTTCTCTTCCTGAGCTCACTCCTACTTGTATGACTCTTGAACTTGCAGACCGTTCGATTACCAAATCGATCGGTATTGCCTAAGATGTCTACCTTAAAGTAGGAAAGTTCAAATTCCCGGCCGACTTTGTAGTCGTAGACTTAGATGCCGATCCCCGAGTTCCCTTAATTCTCGGGAGATCCTTCTTAAAGACCGGACGTACTTTGATTGATGTTTACGAAGGAGAATTAACTCTTCGTGCTGGAAAAGAAGCTATAACATTCAATCTTGAACAAACTTCAAGATATTCTTCTAATTACGATGATATGACGGCGAACCGAATTGATGTTATTGAAATGGATTGTGAGGAGTATTCTCAAGAAGTTCTCGGTTTCTCCAATGTGATCGCAAGTGGCAATCCCACTCCATATTATGACCCGATCGTTTCTACCTCTTTCTCCGATCTCAACTCTTTCAGGGATAGTGATTTTTATTCTTGAGGAAGTTGATGCTTTCCTCGCTCTTGAAGATGATCCAACTTCACCAGAAGTTGATGACTCTTACTATGACCCGGAGGGGGATATTCTACTTCTTGAATCATTTCTCAATGATGATCCATCACCTCCTCCCAATCAAGGAAATTATTTGCCTGAAATTCGAAAAGAACTGAAAATTTGTGAAGCTAAAACTGATAAATCTTCAATTGATGAACCTCCCGAGGTCAAACTTAAGGATTACCTCATCATCTCGAATACGCATTTTTAGAGGTGACAAATAAGTTGCTCGTCAATAATTGCTAAAGACTTGTGTGGGAGGAAAAAGCGCTCTCATAAAGGTTTTGGAAGTCACACAAGCGGCCATTGCTTGGAAAATCTCCGACATCAAGGGTATAACCCGGAATTTTTGACTCACAAGATTCATATAGAGAGGACTACAAACGGCGGTTAACACAAAGAAAGTGAATCCAAAAATCCACGATGTCATCAAAAAGGAGGTTGAAAAACTTCTTGACGCCGGATTAATTTACCCGATCTCGGATAGTCCTTGGGTAAGCCCTGTACATTGCGTACCAAAAAAGGGTGGTTTTACCGTTGTTGAAAATGATGAAAATGAATTGATTCCGACTCGATTGGTTACGGGATGGCGTGTATGCATTGACTACCAAAAGTTAAATGAAGCCACTCGTAAAGACCACTTTCCACTACCGTTTATGGATCAAATGCTTGAGAGATTAGCGGGAAACGAGTACTATTGTTTTCTTGATGGTTTCTCGGGTTACTTTCAAATTCCCATCGACCCTCATGATCAAGAAAAGACAACATTCATGTGTCCTTACGGAACGTTCGCCTTGTTCACATTGGCTTTTAGCTTATCAATGCA
Organism: Tanacetum coccineum; assembly: GCA_026074375.1. Classification (NCBI taxonomy): domain Eukaryota; kingdom Viridiplantae; phylum Streptophyta; class Magnoliopsida; order Asterales; family Asteraceae; genus Tanacetum; species Tanacetum coccineum. Next base: position 34,717 of record BQNB010000140.1, on the reverse strand, counting down.
CGGGCACGTTCCAATGGTGTATGATGGCTATCGTTTCATGATATGATCAAAAAAATGATGGAAGTTCTTCCATGAGACGACTTTTTGGTACTTTGGGAATTCATTTGAAAATTGCCTATCTCGTGTAGACAAGATGCTTCAAAGGTGTGAAGACACCAATCTTTGTCTAAATTGGGAAAAGAGTCATTTTATGGTAAAAGAAGGCATTGTCCTTGGCCATAAGATTTCCAAAAAAGGGATTGAGGTTGATAAAGCCAAAATCGATGTGATTGCTAAGTTACCTCATCCCACCACCATTAAGGGTGTTCAGAGTTTTCTCGGTCATGCCGGTTTCTACCGACGTTCATTTAAGACTTTTTCAAATTCCGACTGTTGACTCATCTCTTTTAGAGAATACTACGTAAATTTTCTCTGATGTTGTATTTCAGCTTTTCAAACAATTAAGAAAAACTTACTGAAGCTCCAATCTTGATTGCTCTAGAATGGGACCTACCCTTTGAGCTTATGTGCGATGCAAGCGACTTTGCCATAGGTGCAGTCTTGGGGCAACGTCATGAAAAACATTTTAGGCCTATACACTATGCTAGTAAAACAATGAACGAGGCAGAATCGCATTACACCACGACGGAGAAAGAAATGTTAGCCGTGGTGTATGCCTTTGAAAAATTCCGGTCGTACCTTATCTTGAACAAAAGCATAGTGTATACGGATCACTCTGCCTTAAAATATCTTCTTTGCTAAAAAAGATTTCCAAGGCAATGATTGCTCTGATGGGTTCTCCACCTTCAAGTAGTTCGATTTCACTATGTACATTGACACAAAAGGAAGCTTGAACCTCGCGCCGATCATCTTTCCCAATTAGAAAATCCGTATGAAAATGTTCTCGACCCAAAGGAGGTGAATGAAAAATTTCCTCTCGAGACACTTAATATGGTGACTTCTCGTAGTGACTCAAGTACCCCGTGGTTTGCCGATTATGCAAATTACCACGCGGGGAATTTCATTGTTAAAGGGATGTCATCTCAACAAAAGAACATGTTTTTCAAGGATGTTAAAAATTATTTTTAGGACGACCATGGGCAAGAAGCTTTTGAAATCCTCAAAGCTTGTCATGAAGGACCTACCGGGGGCCATCATAGTGCCAATCTCACCGCTAGAAAAGTATTTGATGCCGGTTTCTTTTGGCCAACCATATATCGAGATGCCCATTCAATGATTAAATCTTGTGATACGTGTCAAAAACAAGGCAAAATTTCACAACGAGATGAAATGCCTCAAAACACTATCTAAGTTTGTGAAATCTTCGATGTATGGGGTATCGATTTCATGGGACCATTTCCATCTTCACATGGGAATAAATACATCCTCATAGCCGTTGATTATCTTTCAAAATGGGTTGAAGCAAAGGCGCTCCCCACAAATGATGCTAGAGTTGTAGTTAAGTTTTTGAAATCTCTTTTTGCCCGATTCGGAACACCTAGAGCTATTATAAGCGATCATAGGACCTATTTTTGTAATGGTCAATTTGCTAAAGTAATGTCTAAGTATGGGGTCACTCATCGTCTTGCTACCGCTTATCACCCTCAAACGAGCGATCAAGTGGAGGTATCCAATCGTGGTTTGAAACATATTCTAGAAAGGACGGTTGGAGAAAACCGTGCCTCGTGGTCCGACAAACTAGATGACGCTTTGTGGGCATTTCGTACTGCTTTTAAGACACCAATTGGTTGTACGCCTTACAAGTTAGTGTACGGAAAGTCTTGCCATTTACCTATCGAATTAGAGCATAAAGCATATTGGGCTTTGAAACATGCTAATTTCGATCTTAAAACCGCGGGTGATCACCGAAAGCTTCAACTTAATGAACTTAATGAGCTTCGTGATCAAGCTTACGAGAATTCTTTGATTTATAAAGAGAGGACGAAGAAGCTTCACGACTCAAAGATCAAAAACCGCATTTTCAATGTTGGTGATCGAGTTTTACTCTTCAACTCTCGTCTAAAGATATTTTCCGGAAAGCTTAAAACTCGTTGGTCAGGACCTTTCACCATCACCAAAGTCTTTCCATACGGAACCATTGAGTTATCTCAACCCGATGGTCCAAACTTTAAGGTGAATGGTCATCGTGTGAAGCATTACTTCGGAGAGGACTTACCACCCAAGGTAGTCCAGGATCTCCACACTTTCTCCAAGGACGAATAAATTCGGGGATCGAGTCAAGCTATGTGACTCGGTTACCAAAAACAAAGCGCTTCGTGGGAGGCACCCCATGCTTATCCTTCTATCTTCTTTCTTATTTCTATTGTGATGTGAGGAGGCTTGTACTCTTCCGATTCTCGTTGTTTGTACTTGTGATTGTTTGCAGGATTCACCCAAAATTTTCTGAAGACTCTCGTGTTCGGTGTTTTGTCCCGGTCCACTCGAGCTTCCTAGCCTTTGCTTGCCATTAGTTTGGGGAAATCCGATATCCTAAAGATTATTATCGACTAACATTTATCTTTTAGCACACTTGATAAACGGCTTAAGATTTTTGTTTGATACTTTCTTCACGCTTAGATTATGCATTCGACTTTTTGAGTTCTAGTATGAGGTTTTTAAGTCTTAGGCTAGGAAACATTGAGGACAATGTTTAATTTTAGTATGGGGTAGTATATCTTCGATATGATCTTACCTACCTTTGCCCGTTGTTCTCACGTACCCCGTTTTCCCACAAAAAATTAAAAAAAAATGAAAAAAATTTAAAAATTTTCAAAAATAAAATAAGTGTTTTTGTCACAATTTTGACTTTCCTGCTGGGTAGAATAAGAATAAATTTTGACCCGATCGAGCGTGTTGAGCTCTAGCTTGTTCCTTAACTTTTAGGCTAAGCGTTCGTGGAAATTCACGAAGAACGAAAAATGATAGTGTTAAGTATGAGTAGGATGCTAGACAAGGATTAGTTGGAAATCTTAAGAGCTCATGTATGTAATTTGTGGCTTTTTCTCCCATAAGCTCTTAACCGGATTAATAATACGTGCTGTTTTTGGAAATTAAACTTAAATCAACAATTTTTATGTATTATATAGCAAAAATTTTAGTCTTAGTTCAAACTTATACTTGAATTTTTCAAAAAGAAGGCTTAAAAAATCAAAATATAATAATAAAAGCTGTGGGCTGATAAAAGTTTACTACCTCTTGTCGGCTCACAACCGATGTGGTAGTCTTCTTAAGAAAGCTTATAGTAAGAATAAAAATCTGAGACTGATAAAAGTTTATTGCATCTTGCCGGCTCACAACCGATGTTGCAGCCTTCTAAAAGGTCGAGGGTGACAATTGCATAAATGTTTAATATTAAGTTTGAATTAATAAATAGATTTCTTTTTGTTAAATTCAAATATGCCTTTGAACTTTGACTATTCTATTTTATAAGCTATGTGAACACGGAAAATCTGAGAGTCTTTGAATCCTAAGGTCCGTGAGTCCCGATACTAGTCTCTATGGGGTATCAAAAGCCTGGTCACTTAGCCGCAAGGTTGGGATGTGCCGAGACGAAAGTCGCTACATGAGATGATCTCGCCTTCAAATTCATTAATCTCGGGTGGAACGTGAAGCATAGTATTTTGCAAAACGTTGATCCATGATTGAAATTCAAAATAGCACATTCACCTAACATATAATAATTGTCAGGAGTGAAAAGTTCACAAGTTGTAAATATGAGTAGTGTTAGCATCTTTACTGATATTTAACTGTGATTTCGTTTTAAGCTTGGTTTGGATAAGTGAAAAGTCGGGGAAGATGAATTTATCTTTTTTTGGGCATTCAAGGATCGAAATGCATCTTGTTCTATGATCCCTAACAGTTATGAAAATAACAAAGGTCAGAATATTCTAGGTAATTATTATAATTAAAAAATAGAATGGAAAAAAGTTTTGAAAAATGGAAAAATGGGGTGTTTTAAAGCTTGTGATTTCTTAACTTTCCCAACAAAAGTCTTTGCTACTTTTCAAAGATTTAGTTTGGGGAAGTTCTGAGGTATTTGGTTTTAGAGCATATAATATTGCGTGAGGACACGGCAATCACTTAGTTTAGGGAATTTTGATATGTGAGAAATCACATATCCTTTCTATATCAAAAATGGCCCTTAAATGATTAAAATATGCAAAAATATGTTTGTATTTGTGTATTTTGTTGTTTGTGAATGTGTAGGTACGGATGTTGCAAAAATAACAAGAAAACGGTCAAAATCGAACAAACACGGACACGAGAACAGAAAGAGTACAAAAGAGCCAGAGATTTCTAGCAAAAGGTCAATAAAGTCAACTCTTGGTCAACATTGGTCAATCACAAGAAGACAAAATCCTCAAAAATACCAAATCAATCCTCAAAGTTAAATCATATTACACAAAAATCCCTAAAACTCTTTTAAGTATAAAAGAGATAATGGTCGTTAAATCTCTTATAAAACCGAAAACATAAACATGTTAACCTATCACCCGGCCTATTTCTCCTTATAAAAGCCCAAGTCAACAAATACATCTGGGTTAAACTCAGTTAAAAAGGAAAGAAAACACGAGGGAAAACGGTTTGTTACTGTTCATCTCCTTCTTCGTTTCACCTTATGTAAAACAAAGGGTAAATTGAAATTGACAGCGTGGCTCAACAATTCAAGTGACAAGATATGATGTAGCAAAGTTATACGTCACCAAAGCCTCCCATTGGCTAAGACACCACAAGGAAGGACACGCGGGCAATTAAAGAAACACACCAATGATTAGGATTTTGCACTAAATTTAGTGCAAAAGAAGCACAAAGGGGTCTGACACACGGAATGCCACGTTAGCAATCCGTGTGCTCATCAAATAAATCCAACAGCCAAGATTAACTATCCAATGATTGTAAGAAATAAAGGGATGAGATCAAAAACTTAAGGGGAGCGTGTAAGAAGCCTAGAAGCATCCTCCAGCCCCTATAAATACAAGGCTTCTCACTCATAACCAGGATGTTAGCTCGTTTTTCTTTTCAATTTTTAGCTTATGTAATAATATAGTTTTTAATAAGTGTTTTTAGCTTAAAGCTTTTGTAATTTCTTTCTTTAATCATGTTGTAACTCTATGTTTATTTAAATAAAAGCTCAATTGATTCTTAACGCTCTTGTTTAATTAGTTTTTCTATTTTATCAAAGTTTATAAAACCTACTATTGCATAAGTTGTTTCTTTCAAAAGCTCATAATTCTATAAGCTTGTTTAAGCTCTTAAAAGGTCTATTCACCCCATGAAATTGGATGGCTGCTGGGTGACTTAGACTTGGTAATAGTGCTTGAGGGTCAAGCATTAGGATTAGACTAGGATCTTTGGATTTAAGCTTAAGCTATAAGCTAATGCTGTTTGTTTAAGCTCTATTAAGAGCTAACACCTCTATTTAGATAAGGTGTGAGGTACATCTCTTTTATTTTCCTTGTTGCTTAGTTAATTTAGCTTAGTTATAATTTGTCTTAGATTAAATCTGTTTAACTTGCTTATTAGCTTATTTCTGTTTAGATCTACTTATTACTGCTTATTTCAGTCATATAATGCTTAATATGCTTATTAGTTAGTTTATATCATAGTTTGCTTGTTATTTTCATAAAACCGTCATACAAACCAAAAAGATTAGCATAGTTTAAATAGCTTATTGTTCTGGCTTATTTTCTGTTTGAATCTACTTATTAGTTCTGTTTAAAGCTTATTGTCAACTGGTATTTGCAACTTGTGTCTTCTAATTCAAATTCATAAGCTAAAAATAAACTTGAGCTACCTTAATGAGTGTTTGGGACAAGGCAGCACTAACTAGAGTTAGTGCTGCCAAGGCCATTTGAACCTTAAGGATTGGATTTCAATTTCAATTGTGGGTTTATGAGTCAAGGATTTAAGAGTTTTGTAGGTTCAAATCAGTTTTTCATCAACTTTATAAGTAGGATTTTAGCATCTGTTAGCATTAAGCTTGGTATATTAGGTATTTGAAGCTCAAGTTAATTCTAGTTGTTATTTGCTCTTAGCTAAGTGTATTTTGATGTTAGGAACAAGTTTTGTAGCCTGCACTTGTTGGATTTAAGATTTGGGTCATTTCATTGCAAACTGCATCAGCAGCATTTAAGTCCTTAATACCACTTTCAATCTTAAAAAAATCAGAGGGTAAAATTAGATGTTAGGTTTTGATTTTTAGTATGCAAGTAAATTTAAGGTAACTCTCAATCTGTTTCAGCTTTTTCTGTTTTTAAAAGTTCTTTTGCTTATCTGTTTTTAGTTTTAAAAATCAGCATTTTTCTTTTCAAAGACCAAAAATTATTCACTCAGCTCCTACTGAGTCCTTTAGCAATTTTCATTGAGCTTTTTCATTAAGCAATTTATTTTCAAAATGCTTTTTAAAAGTAGTTTTATGTAGCTTATAGGTCATAGTTTAGGGTAGTATAAGTCAATTCATCATAAGTGTCTTTTAGCTTATAGAAAAATAAGCCCAAAGTTAGCCTTTTAGCCTGTTTGGTTTGCAGTTTTGTTCAAAGTGCTTTTTAGCTTATTGCCTTTAATTTTGCTTATTTCCTGCTCAAACTAGTTTATTAGGGTAGTTATAGGTTTCTTATAGCTTATTAAGTCTTAGTCCTAGCTTATCTTAGTTTCTTAGCTTAATCAGTTTTAAATAAAAAAAACCAAAAAGAGTTTTAGAGTTTATTGTTCTTAAAATTCAATTTCCAGCTTATTCTCTAGTTTTTATAAAAAGTTTCTTTAGAGTAATTTGCTTATTTTCAGTTAGTTTACATCTTTGTTTTTAAAAGTTTCAAAAAAAAGGCCACAGGTTCGAACCTGTAACCTCTTGCCTAGCACACACTCGTCCCAACTCCCACACACACACACCATCATGCCCTTGGGTCTTTTTCAAACATACCTTGCTTCTTTAATTACTTAAACACTTTTTCATTTCCTTTTTTATTAAATAAGCCGTAGCTTAAATCTAGCTTTTTAGGGCTTTTTCTTTCAGCTTATTTTTGAGTATTATTCTTATAAAATAGGTCTTACAATTTTACACATTTTGTGATTTTTCTAGATTTTTAGAGTTTAATTTAGTATTTTTAATCATTTTTCTTTATTATAAACTTTAAAAATTCATAAAAATAGAAAAATAATCAAAAAAATAATTTTCTTTTTTATAAAATTTTCTTTTATCGTTTTCTAGGCTTAGGCTTAAAAATTATTTTCGTAGGGTTAAAATTTAAGTAAGTCGTTTTTAAGAACGGGTTTTCGTTTTCGTTCTCGTTTCCTTCGTTTTTAGCTTTAAACGCTCTCGTTTTAGAATTTCCTTTGCTTTTCATTAATATATAGTCAATTAGGATTAGGAAAAGTTTAGAAAATAATTTTAGGATTAATTTTTAATAAATTAGGGTTTTAATTGTCGTGTTTCTTTAAATTCCCGTATTTGTTTAAATTGTTTAGTTGTTAATTGTTTTATTTGAATGTTTTAGTTGTTTTTAATTGAAGAATTAGATAATCAATCTAAAAACTTTGAAACCCAATTCAAATCGTTGTTCAAATTAAAGCGAGGATTCAATTTCACAATTCGTTGGGACTTAACGACCAGGTAATCACTTACCGGTAAAAACGTACAATATATTTTTGTGTGAATTTTTCTTAAGGGTAACTTGGGAATTTTCATCGCTTTTATATTATTATACGTATTATATACTATTGATTTTCAACGATCAATTTTTGGCGCCGCTGCCGGGGACTTGTGATTAAGATTCCTTCGTTTGCAGTTTGTTGATCGTGATTTGAAGAACCTTTCGTCTTCGAAAGTTACGCTTCTGAGAAAATCAAAAATACAAAAAATTAAAAATATTTAAAAAAAATTTTCTTTTCTTTTTAATATAAGTAGAAGTTTAAAAACAAAAAGACAAAAATATTTGCTCTTCCGGATTTTTCGATTTTTCTCGTTAATTTGTGAATATTTAAAATTTACAAAGTTGGTAAAAGAACACCAACAAATAATACCTTCAACTGAGGTATTATCCATCAATAAGTTCCCGAACCAAAGAAATTTTTTTTACCGTTTGTGTCACTTACGAAAAAGGCGCACCTCTTTTGTAAAATTTATTTTACTTAAGAGAGTTACCCTAAGTTTGTTGATTATTCGGTAAACAAAAATATTTCCTTTTCTCATTTCTTTTATCATTTCTTTTGTTTGTTTAGTGCATGCGCACTAGAAATTCCAATTTTCCAAATAATTCAAACGTAACCATTCCGAGACGTCGAAATAAAGGACGTGCTCCAAACATTGTCGAACCCGAGCTTCGTACTATCGCTGCACCAATGGCGAAACGTACAATGGAAGAACTGCTCCGAGCACCCACAGAAGGGTACGGAGAAGCTATCGTTTTACCAGAAATTAATGCGGATCATTTTGAGATTAAAACGAATTTGTTACAATTAGTTCAAGCAAACCCGTTTCACGGTTTAGAGAACGAAAATCCTCATGCTCATATCAATAGTTTCAAAAGGATTACCTCGACTCTACGATTTAGGAATGTGCCAAACGATGTGATTAAGCTAATGATGTTTCCATATTCGCTCGAGGGAGCCACTAAAACTTGGTACAAGAAAGAACCACCAAATTCAATCTTGACTTGGGAGGATCTCGTTACCAAATTTGTTAACTAATTTTTCCCTCCTTCAAAAACTACTCACTTAAAAAATGAAATTTCTCGATTTACACAAAAATTTGAGGAAACTTTTAGTGAAGCGTGGGAACGATTTAAGGAGTTGCTTAGAGCATGTCCCCATCACGGATTTATGGAGTTAACTCAAGTTGATACCTTTTATAACGGTTTAAACGAGAATGAAGAAGACTCCTTAAATGTCGCGACGTGAAATCTTTGATAAACAACTGAGAAGGCTTTTAAATAAAATTGAGAACAAAACAGAGTTCCCGTTATAACGTAAAGATCAAATGCTTCGTAGATGAAACTGCTACTTCTAGTAAAACGGATGAGAGAATTGATAAGCTTGCGGATCAACTTTTAACCTTAGTAGAGATTGTTTCTAAAAACGTTGTCACTCCCGCTCCGGTTAAAGCAGTTGAGGAAACTTGCGTTACTTGTGGTGGTGCCCATTCTTGGTATAATTGTCCGGTAACCGATAATAATCAGGCTAGTGTTTGTGCGACCACAGGAATTTACAATCAAGTTAACCCTCCAAATCGTGTTAGTAATCAAATGGCACCACCAGGTTTTGCTCCGGTAAACAATGGTCAAAATAGGTTTAATCAGAATCAAGTTCAAGGGAATAATTTTCGGGGAAATAATTTTCATGGAAATCAAGGTTTTCAAGCTCATAATAATCATGCTCCAACTTTTCAAAACCAAGGATTTCAAAACCAACCGTTTCAAGTGCCTAACAATCAAGTTCAACAAGATATTTCAAATGATTTTTCAAGTTACAAGAGGTATAATGATCAGATGTTAAGGAACATGCAAAATCAAATCAATTCGTTAAAAGGAGACCTTAAGAATGAAATTCAAAACACGATAAAATCTAAACAAGCCTTCATGATGAATCAACAAACCACTTTTCAAAATAATTTGTAAAACATGATTTGTAGATTATTTCAAAACTAAGCCTCAACTTCGGGTACTCTTTCGAGTAATACCATTCCAAACCCGAAGGGTGAGATGAAAGCGATCACTACTCGAAGTGGTGTTGCTTACGAAGGACCCTCGATTCCTACTAATCCTTCTCCTAAAAAGGTAGTGGAACGAGAAACCGAGGAGACAACGGATAAAGAGCAAACAAATTTCCAAGGAAGTACCGCTCAAATCCCACCTCCGGTTATCCCCATTTCTATTCCGGAACCCGATGTTCCGACGACTTTGCCTAAAACCACTCCCATTCCGAAATCCGATATTCTGAAGAGTTTACCTAAGCCAAATATTCCATATCCTTCACGACGTGATGATCAAAAGTCCCGTGACAAAGCTTCGAATCAAATGGAGAAGATCTTCCAAATCTTTCAAGATTTGTGCTTCGACATTAGTTTCGCGGATGCTTTACTTTTGATGCCAAGATTTGCTCCTACGATTAAGAGTTTGCTCATGAATAAGGAAAAGTTGCTTGAGTTAGCTAAGATACCGTTGAACGAGAATTGCTCGGCGATGCTCCTCAAAAAGCTTCCCGAAAAGCTTGGAGATCCCGGCAAGTTTCTTATTCCATGTAATTTCCCGGGAATAGATGTATGTCACGCCTTGGCCGATCTTGGCGCGAGCATAAATCTTATGCCTCTTTCTATTTGGAAAAAGCTTTCTTTACCTGAACTTACACCAACTCGGATGACTTTAGAGTTAGCGGACCGATCGATTACTTATCCTAAAGGACTCGCCGAAGACGTTTTTGTCAAAGTTAGGAAATTTCATTTTCCTACCAACTTTGTTGTTGTCGATTTCGAAGCCGATCCTCGAGTACCTCTCATACTTGGGAGATCCTTTTTAAGGACCGGTCGTGCTTTAATTGATGTTTATGGAGAAGAAATAACCCTTCGGGTTGATAACAAAGCCGTCACTTTTAATCTAGATCAAACCACGAGATACTCCTCTACAAATGACAAATCGGTAAACCGAATTGACATCATTGATGCAGTTTGTGAGGAGTATGCTCTGGAATTTCTAGGATTTCCTAATTCTTCGGGTGGCAATCCCACCCCGACGTCTGAGCCGTTTACTTCCGAATTCATTTTGGAAGAAATCAAAGCTTATCTTAAGGATGATTCGATTTCACCAGAAATTGATCATGCCGATTGCAATCCGGAGGAAGATATTTGTTTGATCAAAAAATTGTTAAATAATGACCCGTTTCAACTTCCTCCGATGGACCTTAAACAAAGTGAAGTGACCGAGGCAAAATCTTCAATTGAAGAGCCTCCGGAATTAGAGTTAAAAGATTTACCGTCTCACTTAGAATATGCTTTCTTAGAAGAAAACGACAAGTTACCAGTGATTATTGCAAAAGGTTTAAAAATGATGAAAAAGATGCTCTCTTAAAGGTGCTCAAATCTCATAAAAGGGCCATTGCTTGGAAAATCACCGACATCAAGGGTATCGACCCTCGTTTTTGTACACACAAAATCTTGATGGAGGATGATTACAAACCTACGGTTCAAAGTCAAAGACGGGTTAACCCAAAAATTCACGAGGTAATCAAAAAGGAGGTCCTAAAACTTCTTGATGCCGGAATGATTTACCCGATCTCTGACAGCCCATGGGTTAGTCCAGTGCATTGTGTTCCTAAGAAAGGTGGAATAACCGTTGTTGCTAATGAAGAGAATGAATTAATTCTGACACGTTTAGTTACCGGGTGGATAGTTTTGTATCGATTATAGGAAGTTAAATGAAGCAACTCGCAAAGATTATTTTCCATTGCCGTTTATGGATCAGATGTTAGAAAGATTAGTCGGAAATGAGTTCTATTGTTTTCTAGATGGATTTTTAGGATATGCCAAATACCATAGTTCAAGGACCAGGAGAAAACTACTTTCACATGCCCGTATGGAACTTTCGCGTACCGACGCATGCCATTTGGCTTGTGTAATGCTCCCGGTACTTTTCAACGGTGTAATAAGGACATATTCCATGATAATTATCGAAAAGAGTGTTCATGGAAGTATCTATGGATGATTTCTCGTTTTAGGGAATAGTTTGATTCATGTTCTCTCCAATTTAGCATTAAGAAAAGATGCTAAAATGGTGGGAAGCACAATTTATTCTTAATTGGGAAAAGTAGCCACTTTATGTTAGAGAAAGGACTTGTGTTTAGGACATAAAATTCAAAGTCCAGGAATTAAGTCCGATCGAGCTAAAAGTCCGATGTTATCGCTAAGCTCCCTCACCTGGTTACCATAAAAGGTGTTAGGAGTTTCTTAGGTCATGCAGGTTTTTACCGCCGATTTATCCAAGACTTTTCTAAGATTGCTAGACCAATGACTCACCTTCTTGAGAAGGAAACACCGTTTGTGTTTTCTAAGGATTGTATTGATGCTTTTTAGACTCTTAAAAAGAAGCTTACCGAAGCTCCAATCTTAGTTGTCCTAGATTGGAACCTACCTTTCGAACTCATGTGTGATGCAAGTGATTTCGCGATTGGTGCAGTTTTAGGACAATGAAAGATGAAGCACTTTTAGCCTATACATTATGCTAGTAAGACAATGACAAAAGCTCAAATTCATTACACTACCACGGAAAAGGAAATGCTTGCCGTTGTGTATGCTTTTGAAAAGTTTTAGCCATATCTTGTCTTATCCAAAAGCATAGTGTATACGGATCACTCGGCTTTAAAGTACCTTATGAACAAACAAGACGCTAAGCCGAGGTTGCTCCGGTGGGTTCTTCTCCTACAAGAATTTGATATCACCATCCGTGATAAAAAAGGAAGTGAGAACCTTGCGGCAGATCATTTATCTAGACTTGAGAATCCTCATAAGGATGTGTTAGAAAACAAAGACATAAATGAACATTTTCCTTTAGAAACTCTTGGAGTTATTTCTAGTGAAAGTACCCCATGGTTTGTGGAATATGAAAATTACCATGCGGGGAATTTTATCATCAAAGGAATGTCAACTCAACAAAAGAGGAAGTTTTTCAAGGATGTTAAATATTATTTCTGGGATGATCCCTATCTTTTTCATACTTGTGCGGATCAAATCATTCAACGGTGTGTGCATGGGCAAGAAGCTTTTGAAATCCTCAAAGCTTGTCATGAAGGACCCACCGGGGGCCATCATAGTGCCAATCTCACCGCTCAAAAAGTATTTGATGCCGGTTTCTTTTGGCCTACCATATATCGAGATGCCCATACAATGATCAAATCTTGTGATACGTGTCAAAGTACAAGCATAGAGGTATTATACAGTCATAACGAGATGAGATGCCTCAAAACGCTATCCAAGTTTGTGAAATCTTCGATGTATGGGGAATTAATTTCATGGGACCATTTCCATCTTCAAGAGGAAATAAATACATCCTCGTAGCCGTTGATTATCTTTCAAAATGGGTTGAAGCAAAGGCGCTCCCCACAAATTATGCTAGAGTTGTGGTTAAGTTTTTGAAATTCCTTTTTGCCCGATTCGGAACACCTAGAGCTATTATAAGCGATCGTGGGACCCATTTTTGTAACGATCACTTTGCTAAAGTAATGTCTAAGTATGGGGTTACTCATCGTTTAGCTACTGCTTATCACCCTCAAACGAGCGGTCAAGTGGAGGAGTCCAATCGCAGTTTGAATCGTATTCTAGAAAGGACGGTTGGAGAAAACCGTGCCTCATGGTCTGACAAATTAGATGAAGCTTTGTGGGCATTTCGTACTGCTTTTAAGACACCGATTGGTTGTACGCCTTACAAGCTTATTTATGGAAAATCTTGCCATTTACCGATTGAGTTAGAGCATAAAGCATATTGGGCTTTGAAACATGCTAACTTCGATCTTAAAACCGCGGGTGATCACCGTAAGCTTCAATTGAATGAACTTAATGAGCTTCGTGATCAAGCTTACGAGAATTCTTTGATTTATAAAGAGAGGACGAAGAAGCTTCACGACTCAAAGATCAAAAACCGCATTTTCAATGTTGGTGATCGAGTTTTACTCTTCAACTCTCGTTTAAAGATATTCTCAGGAAAGCTTAAAACTCGTTGGTCAGGACCTTTCACCATCACCAAAGTTTTTCCATACGGAACCATTGAGTTATCTCAATCCGATGGTCCAAACTTTAAGGTGAATGGTCATCGTGTGAAGCATTACTTCGGAGGGGACTTACCACCCAAGGTAGTCCAGGATCTCCACACTCTCTCCAAGGACGAATGAATTCGGGGATCGAGTCAAGCTATGTGACTCGGTTACCAAAAACAAAGCGCTTCGTGGGAGGCACCCCATGCTTATCCTTCTATCTTCTTTTTCTTTGTGATGTGAGGAGGCTTGCACTTTTCCGATTCTTGTTGTTGTTTGTACTTGTGATTGTTTGCAGGATTCACCCAAAATTTTCTGAAGACTCTCGTGTTCGGTGTTTTGTCCCGGTCCACTCGAGCTTCCTAGCCTTTGCTTGCCATTAGTTTGGGGAAATCCGATATCCTAAAGATTATTATCGACTAACATTTATCTTTTAGCACACTTAATAAACGGCTTAAGATTTTTGTAATACTTTCTTCAGGCTTTAGTTATGCATTCGACCTTTTTGAGTTCTAGTATGGGGTTTTTTTAAGTCTTAGGCTAGGAAACATTGAGGACAATGTTTAATTTTAGTATGGGGTAGTATATCTTCGATATGATCTTACCTACTTTTACCCGTTGTTCTCACGTACCCCGTTTTCTTACCAAAATTTTCAAAAATATGAAAAATTTTAAAAAAATTCAAAAATAAAATAAGAGTTTTTGTCTCAATTTTGACTTTCTTGCTGGGTAGAATAAGAGTAAATTTTGACCCGATCCGAGTGTGTTTGACTCTAGCTTGTTCTAACTTTAGGCTGAAGCTTTCGCTTGAAATTTGCGAAGAACGAAAATGATAGAGCTAAGTATGATGGGGATGGCTAAACAAGGATTATTGGAAATCTTAAGAAGCTCTTGTATGTAACATTGTTGTTTTTTCCCCATAAGCTCCTATCAGATTAATATACGTGCATTTTTGAAGATTTAAACTTAAATCACCTAATTTTTATATATCGCAAAAAATTTTAGTCTTATCAAACTTTACTTGAATTTTTCAAAAACAAGAAGTTTTCTCTCTCTTATATATATAATATATATTATAAATATATATATCTATATATAATATATATATATAATATATATATAAATAAATATATATATATATATATATATATATAATATATATAAAATGATGATAAAATGATAAAAATATATAATAATAATAAAAGCTGTGGGCTGATAAAAGTTTATTACCTCTTGCCGGCTCACAACCGATGTGGTAGTCTTCTAAAGAAAGCCCATAGTAAGAATAAAAATCCGAGACTGATAAAAGTTTGCTGCATCTTGCCGGCTCACAACCGATGTTGCAGCCTTCTAAAAAGTCAAGGGTTATAATTGCATAAATATTTAAATTAATAAATTGATTTCTTTTTGTTAAATTCAAATATGCCTTTGAACTTTGACTATTCTATTTTAAAGCTATGAATATTCGGGAAACCTGAGAGTTTCTGGAAATCTAAGGTCCTGAGTCCCGATACTAGGCTCTGTGGGGTGTCACAGCTGGGTCACTTAGCCGAAAAAAGTTGGGATGTGCCGAGACGAAAGTCGCTACATGGGATGATCTCGCATTTAAACTCATTATTCTTGGGTGGAACGTGAAGCATAGTATTTTGCAAAACGTTGATCTATGGTTGAAATTCAAAATAGCACATTCACCTAAGATATGATAATTGTCGGGAGTGAAAAGTTCACAAGTTGCAAATATGAGTAGTGTTAGCATCTTTACTGATATTTAGCTGTGATTTCGTTTTAAGCTTGGTTTGGATAAGTGAAAAGTCAGGGACGATGAATTTATCCTTTTTGGGGCATTCTCGGTTCGAAATGCATCTTATTCTATGATCCCTAACTGTTATGGAAATAATGAAAGTCGAAATATTCTTAGTTTTTATATAAAAAAAATAAAAAGTCTTATAAAAATGGGAAAATGGAGTGTTTTATAACTTGTGATTTCTTAACTCTCTCAACAAAAGTCTTTGCTACTTTTCAAAGATTTAGTTTGGGGAAGTTTTGAGGTATTTGGTTTAAAGCATATAATATTGCATGTCACGCAATCGCTTAGTTTGGGGAATTTTGATATGTGTGAAAACACATATATGTTTTATATCAAAAATGACCCATAACAGACAAAATTGTGCTTATAATGCTTGTATATTGCTTGTTTTGTCTTTGTGATTATGTACGGATAATACAAAAAATCACAAGAAAACGGTCAAAACCAGACAAACACGGACACGGGAACGGATAGAGTGTACAAGAGCCGGGAGAATGCTATCAAGGTCATCAATAGTGAACTCTAGTCAACCCCTGGTCAACTACAAGAAGACAAAAACCCTCAAAATACCCTTAATGTTAAATCAAATTCATAAATAGTCCCTAAAAGCCCTAACAACCGTTATTTCTTTTTATAAAGAGATAACGGTCGTTACCTCCTTATAAATCTCGTTATCCTTAAGCCTGTTAACCTTCCCGAGACCAAAACACACCCAGGCCCAATCACAAGCCCGAAGTCAAACTCATTTAACCCTAGGTCAAATAAAGTCAAAACATACACACCCTTATAAAAGTAAAAACATAGGAAAATAAGTTACTACTATTCATCGTCGTTCCCATAATTTAACCTCGAGCTCAAATCAAAGGGTAAATTAAAATCAAGTACGTGGCTAAGTAATTCAAGTGCTAAGGTCTGACATGGCAAGGAAAAATGTCATTGAGGAGCTTTGATTGGTCAATTCCCAAAAGAGAAGACACGCAGGCAAAGGAGAAAACACACCAATCAAGTGGGATTTGTACTAAAGTACTCACAAAAGAAGTACAAGTGCTCTGACACACGGAATGCCACGTTGGCAATCTGTGTGCTCACCAAGTTAATCCAACAGACAAGAATCAAGATCAAATGATTGGAAGAATGAAAGGACAAGATCAAAGGGATTGAGGAGCGTGGCTATGACCTAGAAGCTTCATCTCAGGCTAATAAATAGCCTCCTCCCCCTCACATTCCCACACATACACTATCCGAGTTTTTTTAGCTTTTAAAAATTTAGCTTAATTGTATTTTTAGCTTTTAAAACTTTGGCTTATGTAATTTTACTTTTCTAGCTTATTGTACTCTCAATTTCAACTTATTGTAATCAGTTTTATTATTAATGAAAGCATCCTTAGTTTTTATATAAACTGTTTACCTTAAAAGCTTTTATTACTCTCAAATGTTCTTATCTAATGTTACACAAGCTCCTATAAGCTCATCATAAGCTCTTTGAGTCTTTAAGCTCAAATTGAGCTCATAAAAAGCATCTAATCTATTTAAACTCTTAAAATCAGATAAATACCTATGCTAAATGGATTTTGAGCTTTTGGATGATAAGCTTACAATGGAAGAGCTTATGGGACCCTACCAGCTTATCCTTGGATAAGCTGGAGCTTGTAAACAGCTCATTTGACCCTTTATTGCCTTTATTTAGCTAAGGCTATTGTAAGTCTTCATTTATCTTTCTGTCTTAATTTTCCTAGTTTAATATTGCTTAATCTGCTTATTTACTTGCTTAATTATGCTTAATCCTATCTTAGTATGCTTATTGATCATGTTTGAGTGTATGTTTTCTAGATTGATAGTGTAGATCTTAGTTTTTCTAATTTTGTCTTTAAAATCATTAAAAATAAAAAATAAGTAGCATAGATTATAGCTTTTAGATTCTGGCTTAATAGATTGTTATTAAAAGTTCATATTAGTTTTTATAAGTTGTGCATTATTTGGTCTTAAAGTTTAATAAAGTAGATTTTAATTTCTCAAGCTTTAATGGATTTTTTATATAGCTAAAGGAGTGTTTGGCATAACAGTCTAAGCCAAGGTAAAACTGTTTATGACCATTTGGTTTGTGTTATCTGTTTTTTTACTTAATCCAAGCTTGTTAGGATAGTTTTAATAAGTTAGATTAGTTTTAAATTAGTTTTCACAAGTTAGATTTCTAATAAGCTCAAATCAGTTAAGGATCTTTGTGATTTTAAGCTTAAATCCAATCTAGTAAGTGATAATGCTTAATCTATTCTTAGTTGGTATTTTTAAGAGTATATTAAAAAATTACTAGGTCTGCACTTAAATGGTTTAAAATTTTGGTCATATACTTGCATACTGCACCAGGGTAGACAAAAGGAGAAAGTGTTGATTTCATGATCAATAATCAGATGGGGGGGGGGGGGGGGGGGGGGGGGGGGGGGGGGGGGGGGGTAGATCTAGTAGTTAGGATTAGATTTTTGTGTTTACATATAGGTTTAGGCTCATAGTTTAAAGATTTCAATTTGCTTTTTAAAGTTAAGTCCAATAGCTTATCTGTTTTAGCCTTTAAAATCAGCAATTTGTCTTTTTTATTTCAAAAACCAAATTCAGCAAATGCTGTCTTTTCTGTCTGTTTTCATCAAAGATTTTTCTATAAGCTCTTGTTTGTAAAAGCTCTTTCAAAAAGTGTTTTCATTAAGCCTTTAAGTCTAGCTCTCTAAAAAGTTAAGTCTTAAATCCTGAAGTGCTTATTTCTATGCTTAATTTTAAGCTTAAATTTTGTCCCAAGGTCTGTTTGGTTTGTAGTTGTAATATAAGAACTTATTTAGATTTTTAGCTTATGGCTTGTCTCTTGAGCTTATTTCTGTCCACATTGACTTATTAGGTTAGTCTTAGGATAGATATTGCTTATTTAGCTCTACTTTTAGCTTATTACAGCTTTTTGAGTACTTAAGTTTTGTTTAAAAAAAAGCCAAAAAGTAGCTAAGTGTTTTTACTGTCTTTTTTAAGCATTTTCTAGCTTATTCAATAGATTTCATAAAAAGCTTCTTTTATAAAAATTGTTAGTTTATAGCTTATCTATAACTTTGTTTTTATAAGTTTTCAAAAATAAAAAAAAGGGGAAAATGGAAATCGGGGGTAAGCAAGGCTTGAACCCCCGACCTCAACACCCTCAACCCTTATAAACACCTCACACCACACACCATTACCATCGTGCCCTGTGGTCTTTTTTGTTATAGGTTTACTAAATTTAATACTTATATACATTTTTACCTATTTAGTTAATAAGCTGTTATAGCTTTTTACACAGCTTATTCGATAAGCTGTGTAAACCAACATATTTCTCCGAGGTCCCCTTTTTATTAAGCTATTTTCAATTTTTTTCATAATTTTTATAAACTATTTATAAGTTTAAACATTTTTT
Source organism: Tanacetum coccineum (assembly GCA_026074375.1). Classification (NCBI taxonomy): domain Eukaryota; kingdom Viridiplantae; phylum Streptophyta; class Magnoliopsida; order Asterales; family Asteraceae; genus Tanacetum; species Tanacetum coccineum. The sequence goes on along the minus strand of BQNB010000140.1, from coordinate 15,776 downwards.
TTCTAAAATTTTATCGCTACACTAAATTGAGCGTATCTATTAAACTGTGCGTTCGCAAAAGCCGAAATGACCACTCAAATCTAAGTTTTTTCAATATCTAGAACTTACAGTTTTACATATTTAGGTGTTGCTATATAAGTTTTTGAACTTATTACTCATTCAAATTCTGGTCTCAATTTTTGACTAGTTTTGCCATTTCGGCGATATCTCATTCGTCGGGCGTCGATATGACTCCATCCGAATTCGTACATGTACCTAAGATGTTTCTCTACATCCTAGTTCAATTTACCAGGTCTTCATATAAAAAAATATTTTGAAACATACCCAACCAGCTGCTATCCCAAAGTAATCCCCAAAGAAATTTTGACAAATTTTTGTAGTTTACGAAAATGAGCGTAATTTGAAATTTATTGATGCTTTTGATGTGAAACCAATTAGAGGTGATAGTCCTAAGAGTCTTCTACATGTACCTAAATTTTCTTTTGAAAAGTTATTACAAAAATATAGAGTTATACTCATTTTCCCAACGGTATACCCGATTTGACTATTTTTACAAAAATGACGATATCTCACTCATCCGAAGGAGATATGACCCTATCCAAAGAACCACATACACTTAAGACATATGACCACATCCATATTGGATTTTTCAGGAGCCTTAAGACCAAAAATAATTCACAATCAACCCCACAACCTGCTGGTTACAAACTGTGGTACAATCCATTTCAAAATCCAACCAAACACCATTTTAATTTCTCCAAACGCCAATACAAAGCCATACCCAATGACTTAACACTCTTTCGAACACCAAAACTCATGGGTTTCCAGAACCAAACACTTTAAGACTTACTAAGTAGAGGTCGATACAAAAGAATCAAAGCATAACACACCAACTCTATTCGAAAGCTCCAAAGATAGACGTTTCCAAATGACACGTTACGCGAGGATAAGTTAATAGTCGTTTTCCAAAACAATGAAGAGTTCATGGGATGACATATATAAGTCACACTCCCATCAATTAAAAATTTTCAAAACAATAAGTTACGAAACAACATATGCGATTTAAAAGCAATGGGAAAATACTCGAACTCGGAGTCGAACAATAAGTCACCTAATGAGATCGACAAATTACGACGAATCAACATCACCAAAAGATGAAAAGTAAGGTCGTGAAAAAGTTTCGAAGATAATCGTATAACAATGATGTTTTCATCACGTATTAAAATATTTTTATCATATCGCATCGAAATGTTTAAAGGAATTAAACTATTCGCAAGAAGCGAATATCATGATATATATAATTCTATAACACTTGTTTAATTAATGACACTACTTCACCGAGACACCGTCCTTGATATCCGCGTTCTGTCCCATCCAGCCATCAACAAGATTTATAATTCTGCATATCATATCTCACTATATATTTTTTGCGTATATAATATAGGGTTTTGAGGGATATTTTTGGGGGGGGTGTAGGTTTTTATCTTCTGTGAGTACATCTAATTATAGTATTAAATTTTTGGTGGGGGTGGGGAATGATATCTATCTTGGGGAGGTGAGGTGGTGTTGAAGTAGTGATATGTATATTAAGGATGTCACACACAGGGGAGACACACACACTGTGAGAGTCTCAGGAGTATGTGAGTGTATTGTTTGTTTGTGTGTGTATTGTGAGAGATTAATAAAATTAGATAAGTAATATGAGTGTGTGTTGTGTGGTGGTTGTGTGTTTGTGTGTTTGTGGTTGTGTGTGTGTGTGTGTGTGTGTGTATGTGTGTGTGTGTTTGTTATGTGTATGTGTATTGTTTGGTGTATGTGTGTATGTGTGTGTTGGTGGTAGGGTTAAATTTAATTAAAAGGGGTAATATGTTGTGGATTGATTTGTGTGTAATATGTTAGGATTTGTGATTTATTATAAATAAGTTTTCAAATAGGGGTTAGACTCGTAAACTTTTCCAATAACCATTGCAGTCTATGTTTTTTGTAAACACTTAGTTTCTCTACAACTCGTTCTCTGGTACCAATCTGTAAACACCCCAAAGTACGATACACAGCGGAATACAACGATTGGGGTTCTACTTCATAATACGTGCACACGTGTCCTAGTAAACGTTGAATAATACGTTTATAAAACATAATTTCATTTATTAGAAATATCAGTTACATAGGTCCTAATACCATTATAGAAATTATTTCTAAAAGTCACAATACGACTTGGTTTCTAAAACACTTGTTTAGTTTATGACACAACACATCGAGGGCACCGTCCTTGATATCCGCGTTCCGTCCCATCCAGCCATCAACAGCAATTAACCTGAGATACATGCTTAAAAATGTCAACAAAACGTTGAGTGAATTCATAGAGTTTGCAAATAATAGTTAGAACGCATAATTTGGTTCAACAAAGCGTATAACGTTGGCTCGTAAGTCAAGTTATAAAAATAGTGATTTCCAACTAAAGAGCCCGTGTACCGAAACATAACACATTCATCCCGTAGGGCGAAATCATGTTCGAGAAGTATGCCACTTCTCCTAATACTAACCACAAAATGTCCGTTTGACAGGGTGGTCCCAATGGATTCAAACCCCGGACAGGGTTGTCAAACCCAATAGATCTATTTAATGCATTAGCGTTCACCAACACATGGTAACTAACAGTCACACAGCAAAAAGGTATATACTCAGTAGTGAATGAATCATATTCAAGTATCAAAACTGTTTGTGTTCAATTTCACAAAACAACCAATATATCCCCCTCGTGGAGTTAAAAACATTGAAAACTTTAAAAGTGAGGCTATGAACTCACCTTGGTCGAAGCCGAAGATCAGATAACCAAAACAATTCACGAAAAATCAATGAACAAGATCAAGACCTATAATTTATGTCGCTCGATTACTATTCTGAAAAGTATAGTCAACGATGCGTACATCGTATCAACAAAATCATATATATATATATATATATATATATGTATATATATATATGTATATATATATATATATGTATATATATATATATGTATATATATATATATATATATATACACACACACACACATTCATACATGTGATGTGAAATCCACTAGCGCATTAGATCCCAAAATCCCACAACATTGAGTGATAATTGTCCCTCACGTTTTATCTTACGTGACTTTAATTGAAACCATTATATTTTCGATAACTTTCTATTTTCGGAAAGTTACTATTTTCGGAAAGTTACCATCCTTGGTAAGTTTAAATATCTAAGTATATTTTTAATACTTATTATTTTATTTATATCCATGTACTTAGTTAAAAATTATATAAGTCTTATATGACCCGTTGATTTTTTAAAGTCAACATTTGACTATCTTTGACTTTTATAATTATATATATTTTTACTCAAATCTGACCCGCGCCAAACGATCTTCTAAATCACATTTTCACGATTCGGACAAAGAAGAGATTTTATGCGAAACGATATTCCGGACAACTTTTTGGTTTCAGCCAAGACCTAAATCTCGACAGAAAATGACCAAAATGCCCCTGCAAGTTTCTGCAAGAACTTGTATTTTTAATAAAAACGCAGCATTTTGACCATCAGTTTTGACCCGCTATATCACGTTTTCGTGATTTGACCAACAAGAGATTTTATAAAAAATGTCATTCCGGACAATTTTTGTGTTTCGCCGAAAGGCCGAAACGGACTCGAAAGTGCTCAAAACGGCTGTCGAAAATCAGATCAGAATGTATGCTTTATAAAATAGCTTATTGGTAACTTATAAAATTTCCAAACTTCGATCGGCCATAACTTCTTCGTTATAAGGAGTTACGGGGCGTTCGAATTACCGAAACGTACATTAGGACGAGCTTTATCATATTTCAACATCAAAAATCAATTTTTATGATTTTTCGAACCTCGTTTTGCATGACAAACTTTCTGTACGAATTTACCACATCAAAACACCATCAAAATCATTTTCTCAATCACCCAATATCATCATCTAGCCCATTCGACGCAAGTATAATCGGATTTCATCATAGGCAATAACTCTAAATCGATTAAATAGTAAAAACAAAATTAACACAAGTATTAAAAATACTTACAAAGCTATAATAAGCTAGATCGGACAATACTTGAACTCGATTCGCCTCCTTTTGTATCTAGCCGAACTCGAACCAAACCCAACAACTAAAACCGAACATTTTTCCAATTAACCAAGCTTTCAAAAGTGATTATCTAGTTATTTTATACAACCCTTTTCAATCCGAAACCTTTCAATCTAACCCGAACTCTAACTAGAAAAATACCCATTCCATGTGTTATTTTATGGCATAGATGTGTAGGAAATGAAGAGAGGATTCGGAAAATATAGGTTGATCGGAATGCATGTAATTTTTCCAGCGACCATGGCGGTTTCCGGTGACCGGAAAACTTTTTCGGTGATGATGGAGTGATGGTGGCCGGCTGCTATGGTGGAGAGGGGGAGAGGATTTCTCGTTGTGTGTGTGTTTTTGTTATGAAAAATGAGAAGTAAACATATATATATACTATGGCACTTTGGCCACTTGACACATTTAGTCCTCCCCTCTTTTTTTGTTTTATATTTTTGACACTCCACACTTTTACTTAAATAAAAACCGACTACCGTGGCTCAGGATTATACTTTCGATACCATTTTTATTTCCGTCATCTTTTTCTTAGTTTAAAACATTTAATAAAATATGTACATTTTAAAACACGAATCCGACTCAAGTCATGGAACAAAATGACGACATTTATAAAAATAATTAATTTACTATCTTAAAAATAATAACGAGATGCGTCGAAATTTTTTACGTTGCTTAAAACGTTTAACGAGCACGCGGTCAAACGTCGACTCGCGAAACGTCAAAAATAAATATTTTTAAATTTACGTTCGTAATAAAATACGAAAATAATTATTTCTGACAAATAAAAATTTAAATGTCGACGTTCGTTTACACGAATTTATAAAATAATAATTATGACGCCGAATTCGCGATCGGCATACGCGTCGTGAGACTCGGGTTGTTACACTAGTAGTTTTCTCTTGTTGCTTAAATTTGACAAACTCTTTCTTAACAATATTAGGCTTAACTGTTTTCTTCTCAGTTTTAGTTTGAGACACATTTTCTTCCTCACAATGTGATACCCAATCTTCAATAATTGGAGCATCATCACACTTCCTAACTACCTTAGGCTCTTCTTTACTAGACATAGCTTTACAGTTCTCAACTACAGGCTCATTAACAAACTCATCTAAGCCAATAAAAGACAAGTCAGGTTTTGGAGGCATGAAATTTCCTGTGTAGGGAGGTGGAACTGCATAATAGCCTAAACCTTTCTTGCAATTGTCTACAACCTGACACTCTATGAGCTTGTTTAAACTTTTAGATGCATTTTCAAATTTATCTACATTAAACTGAATGTTATCTTTTTCTTTTTGAACTATTTTAAGCTTTTTCCTAAGCTCCCTAATAGTTATTCTCCTACTTGAATATCTTATTTTAAGCCCTTAATTTTTTCTTCATAAATAGACTTATTTTTCTTATAAAATTAAAGTCTTTCTTCTACTGACTCTAAACCTGTTTTATAACCTAGAACCATTAACTCAGATTTCTTAAAATCTTTTAATAGTTGATCATATTGAGATTTAGGAAGTTAAATAGTTTCCAAACAAGATTTAGAACAAGTAGAATCATTGGATACCTCTGAATTAGAACTTGAAGATGAGTAAGCCATGAGTGCATAATTCGGTCCTTCATCTGCCTGATCACTCCAGTCATAACCACCAAGACCATCACATGACACCAAAGCTGTGGAATTAGGTGTTTCAATAGGCACACTCTTTCTTGAGCTTTCCTTGTTCTTGTAGTCTTGATTCTTTGGAGCTCTGCACTCCCTAGCAAAAAGTCCCCTCTTGTGGCAGTTATAGCACTCCACTTTGGACTTATCAAAACCAATAGTCTCATTGCCATTAACAGTAAGCTTCCTTCCTGTATTCTTTAAAAACCTTCTAGTCCTCATAGTCAACATGGTTATTTGCCATCTCAAATCCATCTCTTCTATGTCATCAGGATGGATTTTTTGTAAGTCCTCATGTGCAAGCTGAGGACTATTTGGTTGACTAACAAGAAATGCACAAATAACAGCATCACTCAAGTTATCAATATTAGTAGCATTGACTTGAGTGCTAGCAGTAGAAACTCCATGAGCAGTTTTAACTGCATCATTAGTGCTGTTAGTGTTGTTATTTAAAGCGGACACAAAAGCCATGTTATGTGTGCTTGAACTTGAGCTAGATATCCTTTTAACTTCTGGTTCATATACCTTGAGGTTGTTATAGAGATCATCCATGCTCATTGTATCCAAATTAGCTTTATTCCTCCATACAACAACATGTGTATTCCACTCAGGTGACAAACTTCTTAGTAGCTTTTGATTAACATCTTCTTGTGAAAGCTTTTCATCTAAAAGCTCTAACTGACTCACTAGCTTTCGAAGCCAATCAAAAGTTTGAACAAGCATCTCTGAGCTTGAAGCAGTAAAGTTTTCATATTGCTGCTTTAATAGATTCCTTTGAGTCTTTTTAGTAGCAGCATTCCCACCAAATCTCTTTTCAACAGCTTCCAACAACAGCTTAGCATCCTTTATAGAGTTAAACTTTAACTGATGTTTATTGAGAATGCCCATCATTAAAGTACTTCTAGCCTTCACCTCTAATCTTCTCTGAGCCTTTTCTTCAGCAGATGTAATAGGCATCACTTTTTCAACACCTTCTACAACTACTATTTTTGGCAAGGTTGCACCATTATGTATGACTTCCCATAGTGCATAATCTATCATCTAGATGTATTGTTGAATCCTTATCCTCTAGATCTCAAACTCATCGGGTTTGAGCATGGGAACTTTAGATGCAGCCATCATGTGTGTAGAATCTTGATCCATATCTTCTTAGCAAGATCTTGTGTACAGAAATAGATTCTTCTAGATCACAGCTTCTCAACAAGCTATGATACTACTTGTTGATCCCACTTTAATAGATCGAGTTCCTTAGCTTGTATAAGATTTAGTTATATTAGATAAATCTAACACAACTATAGTAGAAACTGTGTTTGAGTGTATTAAAGATTATGAAGAATCTAATCTTTAATATTAAGAAGAATTCTTTATGAAACAGTAAAACTAAGAACATATAATTCAACAAAAAATAAGCTCCAATATTATTAAGCAAATAATACGAATACTCTCAAAGTATTAGGGTTACAAAGACCTTGAAGCTATGATAATTCTTTGAATGACTCTTAGTTTTGGTACGATATATCTATGCCATAGGACATCCTTTTATACATCAAGGATCCCTAAACGGCTTACAATACTTTCCCAAGTATATCAAATCTTTTAAGCAAATAAGTTATACATATCTTTTACCAAAATATCTCATACAAATCACATAAGCAGTACTAACTAATTCAACAGTACTAACTTCTTCACCAGCAGCATTAACTCCTTCAGCAACATTAACTTTGTACTAACAGTAGTAACTTTACACCAGCAGTAGTAACTTTCTCTAGCAGTAGTAACTTTGTATTGACAGTTGTAACTTCATCTAGCAGTCTTAAACACTTAGAATAATTTTCATTTAAATTCTCCAGCAGCACTAACTTTGACTGGGCAACATTAACATTAATAAAACAGCAGTAATACTAGCAGCATTAAGAAGACTTTTAATCCCAACAATTATAAGTGTTTGTGATGGTCGAAATGAATGGTTTAGTCATTTCATTTCAAATGCGATAGTGATTTCAGAAGTATAGTGATTTTCGTTATTTTTATCTTCGGTAAAATTAAAGAAGTATGTATCATTAAATTTCGAGTTGAGATTAATTAGTGAATTGAGATTTTATAATTTATTATGAAGTAATAAGTAAATAATAATAATTTGGGAAAAATAATAATAAGTAGTGTAAGTGTTTTATTTTAAGTTATGTATTTATTTAAGTATTTAAGATAAATAAGTAGTAAATAGTTTTGTATTAAAAAATAGGTGAAAATCATGAAATAGTAACCAAGTTTGAGTTTTGTTCCAATTTACTACCTAAAACTTTATATCAATCATAAAAACCATCAAAGTTTCAAAACTTTTCCATTCTTATGTAATTATTATGTTAGAGTGATTTGAACGGAACACTTCTCAAACTTGGTTATTATTTTGTGGTTATTGTTTTGTTTAGTCATGCATTACCAAGTTGTACATAAAGTTGGTTGTAGTTAATTAAATTCAGGAGGTGGGTTTTTATAATTAATGTACAACATGTTAATGCATATATTAATATTTTAAGCACACCAGTTTTGGAAAATTACACAAGAATGGAACAGTTTTGAAACTTTAATGGTTTTTCTGGTTAGTTTAAAGTTTGAGGTATCAAATTTGAACACTTGTGAAACTTGGTTACTATTTGATGACATATTCCTGATATATAGGAGGGGGAGAGAACGAAATTTTATAGAAAAATAAATAAAAAAATAATTTTATAAAAAGGGATGTTTGTTGGATCGGCTTAAAGAAAAAAAGGGGAAAAAAAGAAAACAAGTTTGATTACAATAAGGAAACTAGATAACTATAAATTCAAAATCAATAAAACTCTAAATCCCTTTTTCTCTCCTTTTGTTTTTATTTGGTCGAAACCCCAAGTAGGAGAAAAAAAATATTTTTTTTATCAAGAATTAATGTGTTGATTCGTGTGTGTTCAGATGAAAGGTTTAGGTATGTTTTCAATTAAGTTCTTGTTTAATCTTCTTATATTAGTAACTTTAATTGATGGATACATTAGAGTTTATAAATTTTCTATAAATTAATGATATAAAACTATATGGGTGTGTTCAGGAATAGATTTGGAGCATGTTAGTGTAAATGGTTTAGTTTAAAACGCGTTAAATTGAAAGTTAGGGTTTGGCAGAATTTTAGGTCGTGTTGATTGAATGATATCTCAATGATAAAAATGAGTTTTGAGTTGAATCTTATGTCTAAATTGATGTTCAGAGAGTCTAGTTTTCAAAAAGTCCGGCCCCGAAAGGTTTTGAGGTCGGGAAGTTAGTCAAATAATTTTTACAAGAAAAGTTTTCAAAACAGTAAATTTGGGTCAGATTTGGGTATGATTTCGGGGAGTAAAACCCATACTTAAAATTTAAGTTAAGGTTTGGTAAAAATTAGAGGTCATATTTTATGTGTCTATTAACTCTAGCTCAAAGAACAAGTCCTAATTCATTGTCTAAGTATTTTTAGAAAAGTCAAACTTTTTGGTGTGCGTTCAGATCCGAATTTGAGTACTTTGTGATGATGAATTTTTATAAAATAGTTAGGCTCAATATTATTTTTTCTAAAAAATCACAGTAGTTCATAACCCATTGAGAAGGTAGGTAATGCTAGGGGAAAAGTCAATTTGATGATTTAGTATTTTATTTGTGGTCATAAAGTAAATATAAAATTCTGTCAAAAAACTAGAAAACTCGATTAAGGGATTTATGAGTATTAGGGTATAAGTAAGGTATGGGATGTATGGTAAAGGGTTTATAAACATAATATAAACTTAGTAGTCCATAAATTGATTGTTATGTCGTCTTGGGCATTTAGCCTAATCGCATGTAACATGTGTTTTATTTGTGTTTAGTTGATTTCGAGGATTTTGTGAAGTAGCAGTGCATCAGGTGAGTTTCATAGTCCCATTTTTCCGTTTTTAAATTGGGATGGAAATGATGCAAAATGTTTTGAAATGTTTATTGCTGTGATTATATGTTTTAAAGTTGCGTATGGACATTACATGACTATTGTATGACTATGTGATACATGTTGATATTGATTAGGATCGGATGAGTACGCCTACTTAGTGTGATTTGTGATATTGATTTGGGATCAAATGAGTACGCCTACTCATTGTTGGTTATGGGATCGGATGGGTACGCCTACCCAATGTGGATATGTTATGTGGCACATTCTTTGTGATCTTGGTTGCTTTTAGTGCCATCTATTCTAA
>BQNB010000139.1:149005-207273 GCA_026074375.1 Tanacetum coccineum | reverse complement strand
ATCGATGCTGATCATCCAAGCCATGTTTACAAGTTAAAGAAGGGCTAGGGGTGAGCAGAAGAAACCGAAAAAACTGAAACCAAACCGAAAACCGAACCGAAAAAACCGACCAAAACTAGAAACCGATGGTTCGGTTTTTAATTTTTCAAAAATGGAAAAATTTCGGTTCGGTTTCGGTTTTTGTTCAAAAACCGAACCGTAAAAACCGAACCGAACCGAACCAAATCAGTTTTATAATAATATATAATTAATATAATATAATATAAATAAATAAATGATAACTAAAAATTTTAAATTTATATTTATTTTATGAATGAAATTATTATAATATATATTATCTTAATGTTTATATATATGTTTGTCGTGTACGTGTGTTTACTTGATAATATGTTGTTACAATGACAATGATCATACTATGTGTATTTTCACATGCATGTGTGTGTCTCTCATTTATATGTGTATAATTATAAAAATTTGTGTAAACGTTATTAGACTCATATTGACAAAAAAAAAATTAAAAAAATTAACCAATTTTCTACATAAAACAAGGTTATTAATATAAATTAGCAAAAACCAAATTTAAACGGTTTGAAATCGAAAAACCGAACCGCAAAAACCGAGAAACCAAAAAAACCAAACCGCCAAAAACCGAGCGGTTTCGGTTTTTGGTTTTATAAAAACTGAATATTTCGGTTCGGTTTCGGTTTTAGCCAAAAACCGACCCAAACCGAACCGTGCACACCCCTAATAATTGGTAAGACGGGCTTCTGGGCCTAGGCCGTACCATTACACATGGGCCTCAGCCCAACTAAACAAATAACAAGTACGCCAGGCCGAAACTAAGCCCAGAACTAAACTGGCACGGCCCGGATGCAACAAGACAGACGCATATTGGTTATAAACACTTCCGTAGGCTCTTCGCGGACCAACTAACGTCTGTGGAAGGGGATCCATGTCCACAGGTCACGATTACCGCGGACCCTTGCCCAACAAGGGTCTCACTTCGGCCACTACAATTGTAGGCGAAATACTTGGAAACCCTAGTACTAGACCCCCTATAAATAGGGGTCCTCTGACACACCAAAAGGTAAAATCTATCTAACTCCTCCAAATACACACACATACTTCTGACAACATGATTTCTTACTCTCACGCCAGAGTCTAATCGTAGGGTCCGTCCCTATGATAAGGCTAACGGTTTACTCTCATTGTGCAGGAAATCATCCTAATCACTTGGTTTAGTACAAGATCCAGCCCAAAGTGAGTGTGAAGGTTCAACCCAATAAGCGATCTTAACCCATCTCATACCCGTGACATATTTTGTACTAACATGTATATTTGTCGATCAAAACATAGAGTGTATTGTTTATTACATGGTTAAATTTGAAGGATGACTCATTAATGGTAATTGATTGAGTGACATAGTTGAAGTACGAAGTATTAGCGGACAAACAAGCAAACTCACTCACTATTAGATGATAAATAAGTACAATCTCGTTTGTTGGATCATGGTTTCCACTCATGTAAACTCTATATATTGTGTCTCAATAAAAATCATAACCCACGGAGAATTTTAGCTTCGTATTGAAATTCCAAAGAAAAGAATTTTGGAACCTCCGTTGTAGCTCCTTCACACGTCATAACAGCCTGTCGAGTTTTTAAAAATACAATTAGCTCAATTGTTTTGCTTATGACTCTCAAACTACTTAGAGTTAGTTGACACGTCAGTGGTCGTGGACTTGTAATTAAATTCTGAAGATAAGCATAGTGGAATCTCCGCTCCATCTATTGAACGCTCCATCACGCGTCGTTATAAATCTAGACAATCGTCGATTTTTTTTCTTTAGATTACGCTTATCCGTTGCGACTTGGTACCTAATTTTTTTTTAATCAAGATAACTATTTTTTGTTTTCTATTTAGCTATATGTTTTAATAATTAAAATATTTACTTTAATTCAAGCTTTCTCGATTTCACCACTCAAATTGTGAGGTGTAGGACCCAAGATATCAAGATTCTAACATGATTGGGAGGTCGTGATGGGTAATATAATCCGAGATACATATCTCGGTTCTACACTAAGAAACCTAGAGAGAGTGTGGTGAAAAGAAAGTGAAGTTTTATTAATGAAATTGGAAATTGTTGCACACCCCTCATGGAGAAACATGAGGGGTATTTATACAAGGAAAATAACATACCAATATAATGTACACAACTCTAATCCATATTCTATTACTAGCTAACTAACTAATACAAATCCAGTAAATGTCGCCACTTAAGATTCCAACAATCTATCCCTAAGCGGTGATATACTAGATTTGTTTACATTTTTGTCTACAAGTAAGAATAATAACGTCGTCGGAAGCGCATCTAGGTTTGAGAATGTCTTTGAAGATCTTTTCTTCTAAATGTACCCCAACTTTGAACTTTGAACTTGAAAACAAGCAATGTAAAGATAACTAATTGGGTTTTACTCCTCCCCCCCCCCCCCAACCGGCAATCCCTTATGTAGATTCAAAACTTGATGTAAATGGAGTATATTTTGTCTTTGTCTTTGAATTCGCAGTGAATGAAAAATGTAGAAGATACGGTAAACCATACCCAAATGAAAGTATCTCTGTTTGTTGTCATGAAATGATGATTGATCATTTGGGGAACATGATGTCAACAATGTCGTATCACTTATGATGTATATTTCACAACAACCAATCACACGGGTGGAAATGACAATACAAGACTCGGATCCACCCAACCAATGTCCGATGGTATATATGCCTATGACCTTTTTTCTTGACCGACTTGTAACCCCCTGCAAGTACACATTTCTCTTCCCATGATGGTTACAATCTACTAGAAACATCATGAATCCATGTATGCCCAAAACTATCCCATGAGAACATGTTGACAAACTAAAACTCTCTTTAAGTTTCCCCTCTATCCGATCTTTTTGCATACCTCTTATCAATACCACGGCTAAAAGTAGTGACAAACTTCTTGAGATAATCTTAAACTGCGATCTTGTGATGTAGTAGGTGACACAAGTCCCTTAAACCTAATTGTGCTAAACTCGTAACTAGAATGATGTGGCAACTTCATGAGTCACTAAATACCCTATACTCAACTCCGTGAAGTATATTTAGTACACATCCTCTTGACCTAACCTCAACCTCACGAGTCATTGAATATGAATCATGTATTGCCCAAAGTGACAATTACTGTGTGATCAATGAAGAGCCAACTTAGGCGTTTATAGTATCACAAAAGTAACCAAATATCCAAGTCGAATCATCTTCAATAAACCCAAACAAGTCATGTTTGAGACATAGAACCAACCATCCTTTTAGACTTAAAGACAAATAAGCGCACGAACTCACAAAGAACTAACTTCAATCCCAATCTCGTAAACTAAAGATAACCCCAAACAAATAGTCACTTTAATATTAGAATATTAGCCATGTAAAATGTGAAACTTGATAAGGATCGATCATATCAAGAGTTATTAAAGTATTTGTTTGTATTGTAATTCGGTTTAAGGTGAATATGTTTCTCGGTTAGTATTATCTTGGTTAAGTTGTCATGGAACATATAGTATCTTGGATATTTAAATACACGACTATCTTGATTATGCATACAACATAGTATCTTTGTTATATCTTCAGACTACTATCTCGATTATCAACTAATATTATATATCTTGGTTAGGTTGTAGTAAACCTAGCTCGGTTAGACTAAAGTATATTTCGGTTGTAGATCTTCATATGGGTAGAATTTTGACTAAAGAAATGACTATAAGAATCGAAATAATACAAGAACCAAAATATTATTATCTTGGTTGTAACCACATATGTTATCTCGGTTAAGGTCATTACATATCTCGGTTGTTTGAGCATAGGATATCACGGTTGTAATGAAATGGAAAACCGAGTAATGTGGTGAAAACTGATATATAAGAACCGAGATATAGAATCAAAATAGAGAACTGAGATATAGGGTATCTCAGTTTGGACCATAAGTATAAGTGGAGAGATCTAAAATTTGTGGGATGAATCTAGACATTACTCTAAACTGAGATACTATCTTCAAAATGGAAAATCTTGCACACCCCCTTGGAGAAACATGCATGGTATTTATACAAGGAAAACAACATAGAAATAAAAATAAACAACTCTAGTACATGTTTTATGATTTGCTAACTAACTTATGAAAATCTAGCAAATGTCACCACTTAAGATTCCAACAATTTCCCCCCAAGTAATGATATACTGATTTTTGTCTACAAGTAAGAATAATAGTGTTAGCGATAGCGCAACTAAGTCTAAGGATGTCTTTAAAGCTCTTTTCTTTTGAATGTACCCTAACTTTGGACTTTTCACTAAAAGACGAACAATGAAAGATAACTAATTGGGTTTTACTCCCCCCTTCAAATCGTTCCCCATATAGATTCGAAACTTGAAGTAGACACTGACGACGCCAAGTATGGAGTAGGGTGGGCCATGGCCCATCTTAATATTTCAATGTTTTTCTCTACTATAGATACTTAGAGATATTTGGCCTATTTGACATATATTAACCCACCCTAAATTATTTTGAGTCGCCATTTATAAAGATAAACACAATACGAGTATTAGTTTCTAACATTTAACATCAAAAGTGAAATACTAAAAGTGTCATATACCAATATTTATTAGTAGAAAATATGTAATTATTATTAAAATTATCAAATAAGTGTTTAGCAGCTTTTTCATTTAATAATTAGCGCGATATCAATGTGTAATTGGTTTCTTGGATACCTTTTTGGCCCACCCAAGTTATAAATTATGGCTTCGTCCCTGGATGTAGAAGTATCTTATGTCTTTCTCTCTGAAGTCGCAACGAAAAATGTAGAAGATACGGTAAACCACACTATGCAAGCTTCTATGTTTGTTGTCTTGACAATGATGTGTTGGGGCAACATTGACTAAGATTTCTTTGATATTTTAACGATGACGAATAAACGTTAGCAACACTTAAAATAACAAATGATAGTCAAAATCCGAAAAATGGAAACAGTGTCTCTGGCGTGTTGGTCACGCGTCAGCACGTGGCCACCGCGTCACACTCGAATTTCGTTTTACGAAATTTTACTCGTCGGCTTTCCTCTTACCAGACACATGTGGATCTTTCAATAAAGGTATGTACATGATACTTGAGCAATTGAAAATACTCGAAACGAGGTTTAGACTTAGAAAGGAGCAAAAACAAATCCTCTCGTTTTTTAACAATACGCCAACTCATTTCTTTTATCAAACGCCTTTAGCCAAGGCTGGAACTTCTTTTCTAAACCTATTATAAACATACTTTCAACATACCATCAAATGAAAATATTCATTTGACCTTAATTCGAATTTACGTCGTCTCTAATCACGTAACGAGTTTTACTCCCTTATTGGTCAAACTAAGTCAAAGGTCACTTTGCGTAAATGCATCATTTCCCTTTACGGGATGTGCTTTACTTGAGATGCAAAACACTTAGCTTATTTTCATCAAGATGATTAGTAATCATATCCATCATTGATAATCATGGATTAAGTCTTAATGACTATTTGAGTTTGTGGTAAATGAAGGTTAATTATGCTTTAATCCTTCTTACCTTTTGTACACTTAAATGTTTTACAAACTCACACATTCCTCTATATATTTCTCTTCCTCACAACATTCACACTTCCTCACCAAGCAAAGCAATATTCCTTTAGCATATTTTTTAATTCCTAACTATGCCAACTCACTCACTCAACCATGGTTAGTTTCTAACCAAGCTAATTATATGTGAGGAATACCCAAACATACCATTTGTCCAATGGTTCTTATCTATCTCCTAGAAATTGGACAAATATCCCTAAATATTTTTTAAAACACTTCACAAATGTTTTTATCAAATGGCTATTTGGTTTAGGGATGAGCATGGGTCTAGAACCGGTGGAACTGGAACCGGAACCGATGGATCCGAGAACTAAAATTTTAAGAAAAATAGGAACCGAGAACCGAACACCAAATTAGTTTTTTTTGAGTTCCGGTTCCAGTCCCGGTTTTCTGTTCTGGGTTCCACCGTTCTAACCCGATAGAACCGATATCTATAAAATAAAAAACTCATGCACTAATGAATTAATGCCAAATAAAAAGCAAAAAATATATTTTTAAAAGCATTTGCAACCATTTATGCTTAAAGCAATATCAGTTTAACAAACTAATCATAGAGTGTAAATAGAACAAACCATTTCTAATAGTGTAGAAAACATACTCAATGCAATAATTGCATAAATCTAAAAATAAAATAAAATAACTTCAAACTATTGTCCACAACGAACAAAACCCAAAATAACTAAGAAAACTTTAATATTTCCCACCCATTTGATTTCCGCTTATCTCTTTCGGTTAAGTTTCTCTAATTTTTCTTACCAATATCTTCACATCTCAACGCGTCTTCATAAGATCTTCAACATCACACAATTAATAAATATAAATAAAAAAATATTATAAATTTTAATATTATTAAAAATAAATAATATAGAAAATAAATATTAAAAAAAAAATAAAATAAATATTATAAAAAAAAAAAAAATAAAATATAATAATAAAAATAATACAATAAATAAATATTAAAGAAAAAATAAATATATAAAAAATATGATGAAAAAAATAAATAAATATATAAAAAAAAAATTATTAATAAATAAAAAATAAAACAATTATAAATAAAATTAAATTATATATAAAAATCAAAAAATAAATTATATATTATAATTAATAAATTAATATAATAAAAATATAAGAGAAAATATAATATACAAATAGAAATAAAAAAATAAAAATAATGAAAAAAATAATAAAAATATATAAAAAAAAATAGAAAAAAATATAATATTATAAATATTATATAAAAGATATAATAAATATTATAAATAATAAAATAATAAAATATTTAATAAATTAAAAATTAAATAATAAATAAAAAGGATAGTCTATAATAAGTTTAATATAATATTATTATAAATAATATATATTATAAAATAATATAAAAAAATAAAAATAAAATTATATATATTATATAAAAATTAATAAATAAGAATATTAATTAAATATGATAAATTTTATTATGATATAATTATTTAAATATATATATACTAATATAAAATATATAACATTCTTTGCGTTCTCGACTATTCTCACCCAATCTGGGTGCAAATCAAAGCTTACAACAATCGTCACGTTGACAAGCGAATTCTATAGGGTTCTAATACAAACGTCCACCCGTAACTAAACGTGCCGCTTAAGATGCCAAAGTTTGAAATTTGAAATTGGCCAAGATTCTATCACATAAAATAATACATAACGCAAAATCACAAAACTATTACAGATTACACCTAAGATGCAAGTAACGGTATACACAAATGCAACATTCTTATATACTAAATTGTTGTTACCATCAGCCCCTTTTTAAACAATAGGCAAGCGAGTACATTACTTTCCACATTTCGGAGAATGTCAAGTCTGACCTTTACGTAATTCATATCTTCGGCCGCTCTATGGGATCTATCTGAACTCTGTTGTCGGTCTTTTCAACACAGCTAGTACATCATCAACTGATAATAAATAATTTAAGAAGTCATTAACTCCATTATTAAGGGGGGGAGGGGATGTAACTTCGGATCCATTTGCCTCACCCATTCCGAATTTGACGATAAAAATCAAACCATTCTTTATTACGTTCCAAATAACTCCTCCCATTTTAGTCTTAAACCTTTCAACCATATCTCAACCTTGCTCCTCAATTCTTTATTGCTCATTTAGGTTATTTCTTAGATATATCATAACTAATACTTTTTCTAAAGACATGAGCAAGTAGTGACACTTCTTATTGATCTAACAAACCGCGAAATACATAAAATCAATTTATACAAAGAAAAGAATTAACATGTTTTAAGGATCGTTAAGCAAAAATGCAAATAAAATCAAAAACAAAACTTACCTCGCATTGATTAGTATAATAGAATTTTAATAGATTAAATGTAGGATTTAAGGTGTTTCGGCCTGTGATTTATATAAATTAGTGCCCTAGTTTTTTTTATGAATGAAATATGTAACAGCGTTATACTTGAAGTATGGAAATTATTACCTAATTTAATAAATAAATGGATATTTGTTTCAGGACCCGAGAACCAGGTGGATACCAGAACCGAACCGAACAAGAACTAAAAAAATCTCAAACCCAAGAACCAGAGAACCGAACCCAACTGGTTCTGGTTCCGGTTTTGGTTCTTATCGTTTCCTGGTTTGGTTCTTGGATCCGATCCGTTCTTTGGATTTCTTTAGCTCATCCCGTATTTGGTTGACCTTACAGTGTAAGAATATTGTGATGGGTCCAAAGCGTCGAAGTACCATTGGGGGTTAACAGAACGGGTATTAAAAACCCCAAAACCCAAAAAACCCTAAAACCCCCTAAAAAAAAAAAATAAAACTGCGGCTATCGGCGCTCTAGTCTACTACAGTGACAGAGTAGTGCACCGCTGTAACCTCGAATATATGATTTCTCAATTTAGGTTTTTTGGCCCTATAAATACCCCCTCCTGTAGCCTCTTGTATTTCTAACCTCTATGACATTCCTTTTTTTCCACTTTTTTCTCGTTACACCTATCCTCTATGTCTAACACCCTCTTGTATTTTAACTTCTACTATCATTACTAAATGAAAACACATCTCCCTAAAGAGCGACACGCCAAGAACATAATACACACTTGTGTGTTAGTTAGCTATGTCTTTACTTCTCAATACATTTTCTAATTAGAATTGAGATCTTTAGTTAGTTAGGAATTGATTTAAAAATCAACATTCAATTAATTTGGTTTTAAAGAAGTCTTATATCTTCGTGATCAAAGCTTAGATCATTGTGGTGATCTAGTATTGGAGGTTTTTTTTGGTAACGCAAGGTTTCTTTGTTTCGACACATAGCCGAATAATCCAACGTACACGCCACACAGACTTAAACTAGGTAAAAGCCTCTCTCTATTTAGATGGTTGCCTGGCACATTCAAGAGTGTGTTTGGACACCTAGCCAGTAAATGAACCTTGAGACATACACATTCTTAGAGTGATAGCCACAAACCTTTTGCCACTAGGCCACCTTGGGTGGTATCATATTTGGGTTTTGTGTATACATAATGCAGAGGAGAAGTTCTTAGTCGGTCCTCAGTTGATCTTTAGTGATCCTTAGAAGAAAGTCCAAATCACGTTCTTAGGGGTGATTCCGAGGGCGTGAATACCATATGAATAGCTCTTACTTAGTACGAGCATCGATCTAGATGCATATCAGTTTGAACGAAGACTGTAATACATTTTATATGTCCACCATTAGGATTTATACTACGCGTGAAATAGTATAAGGAGTTGTCGAGTCGTAACTGGAAGTACGGATGATATAAACGCACACCATCCCGAACTCAGTATATAATCTTATCGGGTCCTCTCTCTATCTACCTTTATTGTCTTTATCATCAAGTAGAATCCATTGTACACTCAATTTTTTTGAGACTTGAAGCTTCATAAACTTGAAGAAGTTGAAACGACCGATATTCACCCTTCTACTGTTGTACATGATGCGATTGTTCGATTGGGGGTACATAATATCAACAATTTCTTCTCACCAGTAATGTATGCTTCACACTACTAAAATATCTAATTAAACAGGTTTGAAAATTATACAGGGCTCGAACCACCCACCTCCCAATGTATATATGCCCATAACACATTTTGTTGACCCGATAAATCCGAACAATAACCACAAACCATGTGTATATGTTTTATAGCCTTTTTTCCTAACTTTAACCCTTGAATGTATACATGCTCTTCTCCCCCCCATGAATCATTACATCTATCGTAGAGCTTCATGATGCCGTAATGCCTAAAACTAGTGTTGTAAACGAACGAAACGTTCAGTGAAACATTTCCAAAGACCGTTCGGTAAAAGTCGTATATGTTCGTAACTAAATTTATTACATGAACGAGCATGAACAACATTTTACATTCTCATTTGTTAAAAGAACGTAACATAAATCCAAAAAGGTTCATGTTCGTTCACTATATGTCTGAACTTTCATTTATTCTTTTGTTTATGATCATCATAATTTGATTGTGTTCGTTACACAACCACATCATTTTATTATATAGTTTTAAAATTGATTTACATATATCAAAACAAGCACTAAGGTAACACTAATCCTTAGTGGTAGTATTAGTAAACATGATTTTCTCGTTTATGATCATATATTCTTTTTTTGTTCGTCTATCCGCCCGAATTATGTTTCATAGTTAAGTGTCTTAATGAACAAACAAAACGAACATAAACAACAATAGTTTTAATAAACGAAACATGAAAAAAAGATCTGTACGTTTAATGTTCGTTTTCGTTTGATTTGTCGCAGACCTAAAACTAAACTGAACGAACAGAACAAGCTTCGTTTGTGTTCGTCACCGGTTCGTTATATCCTAACCCAAACTAAACATGAGAAGATGTTGAAAATACTAAAACCTGCTCTTTACTCTCCCTCTTACCTAGCTCTATTTTTGACCCCTTATCAACTTAGTTCGACTCAAGCTCCTGAAGATTTCTTTTTTTGTCTACCTGTGAAGCATATGGCGGATTTTTCCTTAATTCTCACAAAAGAACCTACTTTTCCTGTTTGTTTTTTTCACTTTTACACCCGAGCCACTAAGTCTTGCGGTGAAGGAAGATCCTTGAACTCAAAATTAGGATCAAAGCTGGTAAGAGTACAGAACCAGAGCATGAAACATTTCCAAACAATTCTGGTCCAATTGCTAGAAGCATGGAATGAGCTGAATTGAGAAGTGGAACAATTGATTGACACATAGATGATTTATATGAATGATTTTGAGAGAGAAGAGAAGTTTTTTGGTGCAAAGGTAAAGATGTATTATTAATAATACATAGACAAATTACAACCAATACTAGGAATCGAGACAGGACCTAATCCATAGCTAATGATCGAACCATACTAAATACAACAGACATAATTCTGGCGGCAAACAAAAAATTATCTAACTCAGACATCAATGTCTATATCTCAGACATTGCAGTTTTTATACTGACAACTAAAAACAAACCTACCATAATTATACTGGCTTGATTAGCTTTTCAAGCTTACAGTGATCATACAATACGTTACCTGTAAGCACCAGAGAACCATGCTCAATTGACTACATTTCGCAACACCTCACATCTTACAAGGTCATTCTACCATAAAACCACAATAACTTGAGATGAAGAGGGTCAAGCATCAACAAGAGATGAATAACCACCCATTTACACTATTTGGAGGGCTATACCAGCAATAGCTACATTTTGCCATCATAAGCCTCTAACACCAAACAAAAGCTACATCCTCATTGAGTGGATCAAGAGACTAAGAGGATGGGGCATCATTATGATAGAAACACACACCTCCAAAATAGATCCAACCTACCTTCCTATGATAGAGTATATGGTGGTCAATAAACCACCCAACATACCCTGTCCACCTAGACCATTACCCTTCATAAAGGAAAGCCCTTCCTTGTGATACATTCTTCTGAAACAAACCTCCTATCAAGCCAAACATAGCCAATCTCAACTCCCCCAAGGACAATTAAGAAAAGCTATGAGGCTTAAATAGGTACAGTCACTCCAGAAGAACTCCAAGATACAAGGAACTTTACCAATGTATGGCCTGCATATCAGCTTTCTTGAACATAGAATAGACAAGAAAGATATAACACCAGAATCCAAACACCCCTTAATCAATATTAGTATGTAGAGTCTTCACATACAGTTCTTCAATAGACTTGCTAAGAGTGAATGCTTAAAGAACTCATTTGAAGCTTCTTGCTGCTGAACTTTCTACAAGATATATCCCATTTGCTTTCAATATCTCTCACAGCAGGACTGTCTTTAATAGTAAGTCCAAGAAGTCTATGTTTTACTTTATCCACAATGTTTTTAAACACTTCATCACAATTTATTTTGACTTCCCTAAATATCCTTCCATTCATTTCTTGCCAAATATTAGCAAAAGCAATTCTTCTAACAATACTTCTGATATTATTGCCATTACCAGCATGAGTTAAGAACTGCATTATACTCATCAAGTCAAAATGGTTGCATCTAATGTCTGCAACACCTCTCACTTTAGCCCATAGATCTTTTGAGAAAGGACATAGGAAAAGAAGATGCTTGATATCTTCAGCATCCTGACAACATAGGCTACATCTATTCACAGCACAATCTCCCCATTTTTGAAACTTATCATGAGTAGACAACCTATCTTGGAAAGCCAGCCATATAATAAAGGAGTGTTTAGAAATACACTAAGAAACCATATCAGCTTCCACCATGATACCACATGGTGCTGAATAGTCATATCATTATAAGCAGTATGAACAGAGAACTTTATATCATTCCCATTTCTATCCCTCCAAATAATTCTATCAGCAATCTCATCCACCAAAACTAGAACAACTATATTAGTGATCATAAGGAAATTCTCATACCACTCCTCTTGCCATTTCCATTGGCCATTATTAATCATTTCATTCACCTTTATATCTCCTTTTAATCTTGCATCATAGAGATCTCTATGAGATAAAAATTGAAACAGTTGGCCACTACTACTCCAATTATCAAACCAGATTGAAGTGTCCATACCATTACCAATTATGCTTCTCACATTATTCATAATGAGATCTCTAATAGTAAGCAAATTTTTCCATCCCCAACTATCAGCTGAATCAAATGATATTTCCCATATGCTTTTGCCTTTAAATTTGACATAATGAACCCATTTGACCCATAGTGTGTCCTTTTTAATGGCAATATTCCAAACATTCTTTGCTAGAAATGCTTGATTCTATGTCTGCAAGTTCTTAAGACCCAGACCACCTTGATTTTTAGGCCTGCAAATATCTTTCCAGGCTATCTTAGCTTTGCCTTTAGCTGTGTCTCCTTGATTCCAAAGGAACCACTTCAGCACTTGTTTATCTTATTAATGATGGTAGTTGGGAGGAGGAAAACTGAGGCCCAGTAAACATGTACAGACTCTAATACAGCAGCAATGAGTTGAAGCCTTCCAAAGACTCCTATTCTTCCAGTTATTAACTTTGCTTCTAATTGTATCAATCAAACTCCCATAGTCTTTAATACTTAATCTCTTTGCAATTAAGGGGACCTCCAAATATCTTACTGGAAGCTTCCCAGTGGCAAAAGGGAGAATATTTGTGTTAGCATCCCTTTCCACATCACATAAACTTTCAAAGAAAACAGTGCTTTTAGAGCTATTAGGCAACATGCTAGAACTAGCACTGAATTCATCCAAAGCTCTCTTAATGACTTCCACAGAACTAGTGTCCCCATGACACATAACTAAGAGGTCATCAGCAAAGCAGACATGGACAAGCTTCAGAACTTTACATCCAAAATGGTACTAAATGGTACTGAAACTTTAAGTCTTTCTCAATTTGTCTATGCAACATAAGGGAAAAGATTTCCATTATAAGAGTGAAAAGATAGGGTGACATAGGATCACCCTCCCTCAAGCCCCTTCCACCCTTAAAATATCCAACTCTTTCCCCATTCACATTAATGGTAAATCCAGCAGTGGAAACACATTGCATGATCCAATGAACCATTTTATCATGAAAGCCAAACTCCACAAGGATTCTCTTCAAAAAACACCAGTTAACAGTGTCATATGCTTTTTGAAGATCAATTTTAAAAGCAACTATCTTTGGTCCTCCTTTCCTATTATAACCCTTCATTAATTCCTGAGTAAGCATAACATTGTCCTGGATTTGCCTTCCAGGAATGAATGCACTTTGATTGCTACTGACTAGACTTCCCAATACAGGTTTGATTCTATTAGTAAATTACTTTGCTGATGCACTTATAAAGTACATTACAACAAGCAATTGGTCTATAAAATCAGTGACCTTGCTAGGAGTATGGATGAGGAAGATAAAGGTTAATGATGTGAATGGTGTACCTCAAGATTCTTTCATTCATGATATAAGTTATGTGACATTGGTGAGTTAGTGATGGAGTACAAATGTCAAGTGAGTGCTAATCAGTGTACTAATGCAAAGAAATGGGCATTTGACTAAGCATGAGAAAACAATATTATATTGAAATCTACCCTTCCCTTCTGCAATGAAGTAAAAGAAGTTGATCATTGCATGCAAAATAAAAGCTGATAGATAACTAATGTTACAAGTTTCTGTATTGATTTATACTGTATACTATAACACCCATATACATTGTTACAATCATTGATGAATATACATACATAGAGGAAAATTCAAGGGTATAAAACGTATTTCCTCTAAAAGATTTGTGTTTGAACCTTTTTCTTAGACATAAAAGATAAAAAAATTCACAAATTATCCAGATAAAAAATGTGTTAGTTCGTGTTTGGCCACGTGTATATATGCTTAATCTGTTTTGGATTGTTCTTTTTCTTCTTCTTCTTCTTCTTTGGGTTGTTCAGTCTCGACCTCGGTTGGTGCTTCATGTTGGCTATCATCAATGACTTTATCGTCAACAACTACTTCACTTTCAGTGGCCTGATGACCATCTTCTTCTTCTGGTTGTTCTTGTTTGTGTTCGTGTTCTTGTTTTTGTTCGTGTTGTTGCTCATCTTGTTCTTGTTGCTCTTCAGATGAGGATGCAACGTTTTTTTTATTTGCGGCCTCTAGGACATGTGAGTAGGTTCCCTTTTCCATAAAAAGTTGCGCAAAGTGGTTCTTACAGTATAGGATACCATCAAGGGCAGCATATGATGAATGTGTAAGAGGGCATCCTCCATGAGCACATTTGAAGCATAGCTTGTGGTATGGTTCTCCTTCCATTGTCATCTATAATCACAAATTCACAAACCGTTCATGCATTAAGATGCCTGTTGTAACATGACACGTGTCGCTAAAGTTTTTAGATCATGATCATTTGCTTTATTTACACAAAGCAAAACTTGTGATCCTCAAGCTGCAGTTCATAACCACTTGTGCTGACCTATATACATTTCATGCCTTATATTAATGAGTATTAATGTACAAACCTTTTCAAGAGGGTAAACTGTTTTGTTACAAGCTTTACATTTGTCTTGAGTTCCGCAAAACAAAGACGATAGTTTGCTTGGTGTTGGTGCTATTGTCTACATAACAAAAATGATTTTATTTGAATATATTTCAAAAATATAATAATTAAAATATAAACCGCCTAAAGTATACGAGCATACCATTGAACTATCTCTTTCTGGTTTTGCTGCAAAATTTGAAGCAAAACGTTTAGGCCAATAAACATAGCATATATGTGTCATTTGAACTATCATCATTCCAGTAACAAATAATCTTTCTGAGACACAAGATGCCACATTTCTATGTGTGACAACCCCTATTGTTAGGGAATCGGCACCCAAATGGTCAAGCCAGGTGACAAATGGAAGAAAAAAAATTTAGTGGCATATGCATTACATTACTCATTTCAGTTATCAATAATCAAGGACAAATAGTACTAGTTAGAAAATTGGAGGCCTAAAGCTGTGGCTTTAGTAGCTTTACCCTTGAGCCACCACTGCTAATAATTAAGGAAACGAAAGTAAACATACATGTTTGAAAGTTCTTGCTGAAATTCCCTGATTCCTTGAAAAGTTGTTCAAAATGAGTCTTGCAATAGAGGACTCCATCCATTGAGGAGTAGTTGCTCATCTGCCCAAATGACTTAAATCAGCAGTGTCTATATTGAACATTCTAAAATCATAGGCTAGTTACTGTTGTTGTTCTGAATCAAGTGAAAATGAGCTATTGACGAGATAACTAAATAGACAAGGTTTTCGGCATTTACATTACTAATTAATGATACAAACAGTTTCTTCCTATGGCATTCACATTACGAATAAGAACCTGCATGTTATTCTTATGAGAACGAAGAAAAACAATCTACCACCATCTTGAACCAATGCAAGAAGAGTTGTTTATGTGAATGTATATAAGGTGCTACAAAGATAACAAATCCACATAAAAGCGCGTCAATCCTTAATTTGTCCTTATAGATATACAAGCTAGAATCGTTTTCCATGAACATTAAAATGTGTTATTCGTATGACCATCAAGAACTACGAGCTACATGCATTTTAAAACTCCAAGCAAGGAAAGTAACGGGATTAAAGATACAAACCACAAGCGGTCCATTGCAATGGCTACATCGAAAGCATGTTTTATGATAATTTACTCCATCTGCGGACAACAAATCAACAAAATAAACGGTCTTGTCACAAGCTTTGCATTTATCTAATGTTCCTGTGAATGACATTTTTGTTCTTCAGCTTTCTTTCGAAACGATC
The DNA here is from genome assembly GCA_026074375.1 of Tanacetum coccineum. NCBI lineage: Eukaryota > Viridiplantae > Streptophyta > Magnoliopsida > Asterales > Asteraceae > Tanacetum > Tanacetum coccineum. The sequence goes on along the minus strand of BQNB010000139.1, from coordinate 190,859 downwards.
GGAAAACTTAACTTTAGGAAAGAAACCCAACAAAAATGGGTTACCAAACAATTACAGATCCATGTCAAATAATTGAGTAAACTCCTTTTCCTTTTGAATAGACAAAAATGATATACAGTAAATCACAAAAATGGGGTTCCTGTAATTTTTTTTACATTGGTTTGGAGGAGGTGTTAAAACTGAATTGATAAAGTACTAACACGTGATTGGAGATTTCGGTATATTTAGAGAAAATAACGGATAATTTCTTTGTTTTTTTATCCAATGAAACAAGAATGTTGTTTTGAGATATTGGTGTTAGATAAAATTGTGAGACTATATTAGAGTAAAAACAAAATTGTGAGACTATATTAGACTGAATGTAATGGTAAGGTCGACCTTCGGTCGGTCGTCCCATGTGGAAGCAACTAAGGCTACGTTTTTTTTTTTTTTTTTTTTTTTTTTCTTTTTTTTTTTTTTTTTTTTTTTATTTTTTTTTTTTTTTTTTTTTTTTCTTTTTTTTTTTTTTTTTTTTTCTTTTTCCCCCCCCCCCCCCCCCCCCCCCCCCCCCCCCCCCCCCCCCCCCCCCCCCCCCCCCCCCCCCCCCCCCCCCCCCCCCCCCCCCCCCCCCCCCCCCCCCCCCCCTTTCGTTTTTTTTTTTTTTTTTTTTTTTCTTTTTTTTCCCTTTTTTTTTTTTTTTTCCCTCCATTACCTCGACGTAACTAGATAGTCCCCCAACATTTGCAATTGTTTGGGTCATGTAGAAGACCGAAGTTAATATGAAGTGTTTCCTATAAAAAAATTTTTCTCTTTATTTTCTTATAAAACCCGAACATCTTCTTTCCTTATTTTAAACATATTAACTTTTATCGAAAAACACAACACTAAAACAATATGGTCTCAAATTAATTCGAGTGTTTATTTTTCGATGATACGGATGATGAAACGGAAGTGAATAGTTTACTCTCCGGTTTTTTAATAGACGCTGCTTTGGTTATTCAAGCATCTACTCCTACAATCCAAAAATACCAACGAAGCTATATGCCTAGAGATCGTTACCATGCTCATGACCGTCTAGTGCTAGCTTACTTTGCTAAAAATGGGTTATCGTAAGAACTCCTGCGCGGTCTAGGAGTCTTAAAAGGATTATGCATTTGATGTACACTTGCATCATATTACATAATATGATTCGCAAAGAAAAAGGAAAGGCAATCTCTCCTGACTTATCCGGAGGAACAACATCGTGAAGATGATCCCGTAAGATCGGCACAAGATAGGCTACGAGTTATCAGAGAAATACACGATGAAAAAACTCATCTTAATCTTAAAGCCGATCTAGTGAAACACATTTGGCATCGAACAAATGCCAAACTTTATTTACGTAATTTTGATCTTCCGTAATTTTTTTTCCCGTCTTTCTTCTTCCGTGGATTTTTATTTCCCGTATTTTAGGTTTGGAGGAGGTGTTAAAACTGAATTGATAAAGTACTAACACGTGATTGGAGATTTCGATATATTTAGAGAAAATAACGGATAATTTCTTTGTTTTTTATCCAACGAAACAAGAATGGTGTTTTGAGATATTGGTGTTATATAAAATTGTGCCTCTATATTAGAGTAAAGAAACAATTTGTCCTCCATCCAAACACCCCCTTATTATGGATTTCAATTTTTTTTATCATTATTATTCTTTCTTTTTTGGTAACCTGATTTCCGACTCGACATTGCGAGCTAACTAATCCCAACGCGACTACCCTTTTAGATAGCCTGGAGTCAGCGCGGGTAAACCTCCGTAGCCAAAGGGCGATTTCAATTTTGTAAGTAATATATACTCATAGATCTCATGTCAAGTAAATAAGACGACCAGACTTTTTGCAGTTTCTTTCAGACTATTCAATAGCTAGTTTGAAATGGTACATCAAGTCACATTAACCTGTAAGCAAAAGATATCGCCAAAATACACTTGCCACAGTTCCCACAAGTGTCCGCATACCCTCAAAAGTATCCTTTTCGAGCAAAATAGTAACCAACATATCTACTATCAAGAAATGTATAGTATGAAGGTCAAATGGTCATTGTCGAATACTGCTTGATCAGGGGGGTAGAACAACTTCTTGGCACAATATGAGGTCAGATATAGTTTTCCCATGCCTATCGATTCTTCTCGAACAGTTAACACCACCGTCTAGAATGTTCCTCACCACAATGTTCAATGAATGAATACCTCGAACTTCATAAACCTCCACATTTACATGTTCATCGACCCATTTGTCTCTCGTCTCTATATCATCCACGTTTGGGCAAGATGACTGATTTAGTAGAGGTGAGACGACTCTTTTGACCCAATCTGGTGTTATGACGATCTTGAGACGCTTGACGTCTGATGGGAAATATGGGATGATGGAAAAGTTGATGTCGTTACCTTTGTCACCGGCTCTGCCGTGGGCTATTTCATAAAGACGAATCTTCTGGTCTGAAGGTGCAGGAGAGAGGTGAATCTCGGGAGGTAAAAACTCATCTAGATGGTTAAATGTTGTTTCTGCGGGGGCTATGCTATTCTGATCCTTCGAGATTGTTGGTTGGTTTTGCTTTGCTGAGATTTTCCAGTAAATATGTTCACGCCCGACCTGAATTTAAACAAACCAATGAGTATAATCGACTCAAAGTGATTATTAATGGTCACGAGGAAATGGGATCATACCAATCCTTTCTCAAGCAAGATCTCTCTCTTATGTCCGGCGCTGCATTATATAATACAATCAGAGTGAGGATATGCAATGTAGTCTGATTTATGTCATTTAACATTCTTATATTGTGGGCGCCGTTGATAGGAAGTGGGAAAAAATGATATGGGTCATACCTGATACCACCACCTCCAGCCGGTCCATTTGTGTACAAAGCTGTGAACTCTTTAGTGAGTCCAATTGCATGTTTTTCTTCCTCAAATAAACCATCCATTCTCAAACGAATGTCTTCGCATCCCCTTGGCATAAAGGTGATATTTTCAAGGCTGATAGCCTTGAGGCTGTCCAATCCGATTATGTAAGACATTATACGGCTACTGGTACCAGGATGTACCTCTTCCATCCATGATCTCACCTAACAATAGAACAATATATAAATCAGTGACATAAGCACTGCAACTATCAGGTATTTTATGGATTTAGAAATGTATACCAAAAATTCAGCAGCTTTAGCTCGTTCTACACATTTATATCCCCCGTATGATATCTCTCCCCATCCTTTCCATCCAGCATCCTGTAAGAAAACACGAGTCGAAGAAGAATTTTTAAAAAGAATAAATTATCTTCATTATTTAGTTAAAAACTGATACATCGATAGGTAAATACCTTGGAAGCTAGTGCTAAAAGATTATCAGGTACAGGTTCTGCAGCTGGTTTTGCTCCAGCACAAACAACTTTATCGGCTGATAATGAATGAAATGAAACATCTTGAAAATCTATCACCTGCTTCCATTAATCCTAATCAATTACGTGGTACTATCTTTTTCAATTAATTAACAAGACCATGAAAGTTGAATTGAAACTTACCACATCAGGGGTAATATATGCACTTGGATCCCCGACCTCATAAAGAAGCTGTTGGGCGCAAGTACTGAAATTTAACAACCCACCACTCCCATATGCTTTTGCTACACACACTTTTCCATCAGAACCAATTTCAGCAAAAGGAAGAGACAGATCTAGCAGATTTGCAAAAGGGATGTCTCTATATTTGTCTCCTGCAATCACAAGATACAGTTGACTTTTTAGGTCAATATGTCAAATCTTTACTGTTACATTCAAGACATATCCTTAGACATACTTGAGCATCTTAATAACTATTAAGAGACACTCATAATGCTATAAACAGAACAAGTTTCTGGGGCTTAAAAATGCGCCAAAATCAATATCATTTTAGAGAATAACGGTAGTGCGTTTGACCACAAAAATTCAAAGTTTTTAATATAGCACCTGGATGCATAAAATATCCTCCAGTGAGTTGACAGCCACATTCTAGCAAGTGTCCAGCCAAAGAGCCTTGGGCTAGCAGCATGTACTCATCCCAGTTCCATCCTAGTTCATAAACCTTGAAAACACAAACAAAGATTAACGATTTCTGGAACCATCTTGTATACTCTTTAGTTTTAACCCAAAAAAATAAAAAAATATATGTATCCAAAGTTTTAGATAAGCATGTTATATAGAAGGAACGGATCATTTGTTACCACTGGAGCAAGAAATAAGGCAGCGTCAGCAACCCGTGAAGTGATGACAACATTAGGACTGTACTTTTCGAGGCACTCTACAATTGGGGCTGCCCCTAAATAAATGCTTATACCCTGTATACATTAACCAAAACCAAAGAAAAGGAGAGATCATTGTAAAGATCAAGGTTGTAGTAATAATGTATAATCCTATATGCTCAAATGTTATTATTTAATAAGAATAAGAATTTGAAATAGAGAAGTGACCGTCAAGAGTACCGAGTGCTTACACCATTTGCATTTCTCAGGTTAGAACTTAGACCTGGATATGTAAGAAAATAAAAACATATAATCAACTGCGACATAGCAAAAGAAGACTTCAGTTTCACAAATGTAGTTATAAGAATGACAAGACCTGCTTTGGCGATATCAAACAGGTGAGCCACACCCACAGTGATCTTAATACTCAGTCTGCTTGCAATTTCCAAAACTTTCTCTTGAGCAGCCAACGCATTTGCTTTAAAAAGAGCATGTAAACAAGCAGACAAATAGTATACGTTAAACTTAAGAAGATCAAGCAAATAAAAAGGTCTTATTATACAAAGAACAAGATTATGTTGCATACTTGCACCCATGTTGGTAATAATGCAGACTCCTCTCTCAATAGCCAAAGGAAGGAGCAACTCCATCCATTCCGAAACTGCATGATCATATACCAGTAACAAAAATTGTTCAAGAGATATGCAATATTCCTCTCTCCAAATGCGTAAGTGGTGACGGGAAATAAGCCTAAAGTGAGTTTTAAGGTCAAATATACAACTCTGCGTTCAAACTAAAGTTTGTCGATCATTAATAACTATAGTCCTTATAATAAGGGCCGTGCTTAATAGCATTTGAAGGAATTGCATTTGATTCAAAATCAAAAATAAAATAGAAATACACTTATTTGGTCCAAAAATACATACGTACAAGTTTCGAATAGATAGCTACAAGTTTTTTTACGCTATATACTTTTGGTGGTAGTTAACACAAATGCGGGGATAGCTCAGTTGGGAGAGCGTTAGAAGATCTGAAGGTCACGTGTTCAATCCACGTTCACCGCATACATTTTTACTTTAGTTTATTCTTTTACATTTTTTTAAATATGTTTCATGGTTACAAACTTACAATGAGAACAACATACCCCCATGAACTATATGTTCATAATTGTTCTGTAACTTGCACTCGTGGACACCACTTAACATCTACCACGTATTTTCTTTTAAGAAATGGGATTAAGAAATGGAAGAGAGGAATATTGCATATCTCTTGAACAATTTTTGTTACTGGTATACGCGTACCACTAATTTTTATATTTTTGTTACTGGTATACGCATACCACTTACGATTGATACGATGATTGTTCGAATTGCTAGATTAGCAACAAAAGGAAAGTTCATATATCTATATTTAGACTTCTATGTCTGTAAGAATAAACACAACTTAAATCTAAGCTTAAAAACAAACCTACGCCAGTATTTGTTTTAAATTTTTATTAATTTCTGTGTAATTATAATGTATGTGTTGCATTAGTTCATTGATCCACGATGTATCTCATAGTTTACCTCCCTTATATCATTACTCTCCCGTTCAATGTACAAATAAAACTATTGGAATATGTATTGGAAATACGTGTAACTTAAACTAAGGACCAAAGAAAGTATACGTGATAAAAACATACTGCGAGGGTCATAACCATCACCGCCTGATTTCACAGCTTGGTAGCGGTCAGCAAGGGTGCGCTATCACCTCCAAAACCAGCCCCGCAACCTACAAATACTTTATCCTTTCGCTTCTTGGGGTTTACTCTCTGCAGTTCAACAAAATACACTTCATCCATTGGCTCGTATTTATCAGATGATCTTAAACCAATAAGAGCTACAATAACAAGCAAATGCATGATCAAAGTTTACTAACCAGCTTGATTTCACAGTTACGAGTCTCGGGCTGGCCAACATCAATGTAATCCTCCGACAACTGCAATATCCAAAAGAAGAAGTTGCTTTACTTAAACAAGGATAACAGTATTTGGTGATGTTGTAATGTACATTTCGAAGGTGATTACGTGACATAAAATAACCAAAATTAAATAATTATCTCCAATAAACACGGTACAGAAGTAGTGTGTATACTAGCTTTTTGCGGCTGGTTAAATCACATTTGACGGCGTTTAGTGAAAAATTCTTACGTCTTGGCGTTTAGTGAAAAATTCTTATTGTCTTAGAAAGTAACAGATAAAATAAGTACGTTTAAGCAACTTTACTGTAAGACCCCCCAAAACAGAAAACAATTGACTACACTCGTATTGTATCCTTCAAACTTAGTAGGGGCTCGGATGTCTTATATCGTACCGACGTGGGACATTACTCTACCCTGAGATAATCGGTTTTGTTGCGTCTAATATCATCATCGTATTAAAAATAAAAATAATGATTTCCAGAACGCACATCCAAACACACCCCATAAAATAAAACTATCCAGCAACACCAACTAAAACTACATTTCAACCGATGTTTTGAAACCCGGTTCGACCAGCCGGTTTTTTAGAAACCCGGGTCAACCCGGTAACTCGGCCGGGTCGATCACAGACCTGGTTATCAAAACATTGATTTCAACTATCACACACACACACACACATTGAAACCCTAAAAAGTTGGAAAAAGTAAATTAGAGTCAAAATTGACACGTATACATACGATCAATACATAGATATAGCAGCAATTATTGAACCTAATTATCCAAAATTCAAAGTAAACTAAATGCAACTTCATTAATGGGAATATTTATTAAAAATTAACACAAAAAATGACAAAATTGTGAATTAAGTGAAATAAAATGAGTTTGACAAGTATAAGGATAGTGATTGAGAGAACTTACAGGTTTATTATAATCATCACCCATCATTTTTTTTTTTCTTCTTTTTTTAGTTCATACAGCTTTTATGATACTGATGATGATGATGATGAAGCTATATATAAATGACAAGATTATGATCATTAACAGTACCACCTTAATTATAAGTAAAACTATATAAATGGTCCCTGAATTATTGATTATTAACAGTTTTAGTCTCTGTTGTTTTAGAAGGTTTTCTTTCCGAAAGCCTATTTTTTCAAAGGTGCTACTATTGGCACCCTGGCCTCATATGTTTTGTATTTTTCTGTTCTTTTGTCTTTTTGTTTACAATACAACACTGTGTTTTATCAGTTTCTGTTTCGTATTTTTTGACAGTTTAATACTTTTGACTTGTTAAACTTTATAATTTTCGTTTCGCACTCTGCGTTTCATAGTTTTATAACATAAATAAAATTATAAAAATAAAATAAATATTTATAAAAATAAAAAAAACTACCCTTTTTTCAATTTTGTCAGAGTGTTTTGTTTGAGAAAAAGAAATGAAAGAAATGTTTTTGTTTATTTTTAATATAATAGCTAAAAATGATTTATTTATTTTCTTTAATTTTGTAGGACTGACATCTTATCCGTGCGAAACAGCAGGTGTGGATGAAAATGTTCTTCAACGATTTTCTGATTTTACGTGTTTCTTTTGCGTATATTGTTTAACGATTTTCTATAATGAATTATAGTTTCTAGATATTGTATATTATTTTGTTACATTATACGTATAAACTAACAATCAGCGGGATACCCGACCCTCAACCCGTCGGTTGACCCGACTTGAAAACCACCCGTCCGACCCGGAAACCATCCTCACACAACCCGTTGGTTTACCCGACCCGGAAACCACCCGCCAGACCTGAAAATTACCCGCAACTCGTCGGTATTTGCAAAATAGCCCCTCGCACTATGTGTCAAATTAGGAAAACTACCCTCACTTATACGCTATTTACAAATTCGGCCCAATATAAGAATTTGCAAAAACAGCCCCCCACACTATGTGGCAAATTACAAAAACTACCCTGACTTTTACGCTATTTACAAATTTAGCCTAACAAATTTTTTTACAAAATACCCTCCCCACACTATGTGGCAAATTATGAAAACTACCCTAAACTTTACGTTATTTATAAATTCGACCCAATAAAAAATTGGCAAAATAAACCCCCACTCTAAACGTCAAACTACGAAAACTACCCTACCGTTTTTTTGAACCCGGCCAACTAACGCAACACAATCCGAAATCCTTTATCGATAACTAACAAACGCTCCGCCGCGAAGCGCGGGTTATAAAACTCGTTGTAAACAATTAATATGTCTTATTATTATATGCAAATTAAAATCTATTAGTTTTAAACTATAAACCTATTAAATTTTTTATATTAATTATATTTTATTATTTTAATATCTAATTTAATATGTAATTAGTGTATTTTTAAATTTTATTTTAATAATTACTAATAATAGCAAGTTTGTAAGTTTAAAAATTTTCAAGACATTTAAGAATAAAATAAAAGTCTTAAATGTTTTATATAATGTAGAGATGGAGATAGAGATTTTTTTTTTCTAATTAGTACGACTTTTACAATCAAGTCATATGAGTGGTTTATTATCAAAAATTTATCTGGCAACCCGTAGCAAGTAATTGTAAAAATCGATTAGTTTTGGAAAGAGAAAAATGACATTTTGTGAATGCTCTTTAGAAATGGCTTTGACATCGGTGTAATTTCCTTATATTGGATCACACATAGTCCTTAACAACATTATCATCATAAGAAGCATCAATGATCAAGATTACTCGCTGTTTTTAGTGTATTTTATTTTAGGCACATGAAAAAATTAATAATGTTAGTCGGTTAAAAGTGTTGGAAAATTTGGTCAAAGTGTTGGTTTGAATGATAATTAATGGTCATCAAATACACATAGAAAGTAAAATAATTTTTATGAACTACGAGACATGCAGACTCGTGCGATGCACACGGGTTGTATGTAGATGTTGAGTGCTTGTGTTTTGAGTTAACAGAAGGTTGAACGTCTATGCCCTTCAAAGTCATTGCCACTCTAGAAACAAATGACAATTGACCTCAAGACCAAAAGGAAAACCTTTCATCATGTTCGTAAAATATCTTTTTTGAGCTAATCTATACATGAAGAAGTATGCAAGATCCATGTAACTTAATCTTTACTCTATAACTTCAGTATCATCCAAGTTTTATAGGTTTTTTTTTTTGAACGGCAATATTTTTATTAAGACTTGCAAGGCGCTTGAAAGGAAATTACATAGATATTAAATGCGGGTTTTAGTGCCACATTTCCACTAGAGAACTTTCTACTACACCTAATTTCACCTATAAGATAGGTGTTTGTGTCTATATCTCAAATTGGTTCGATCTTGACGGCTTATTAACATCAAAGGGGAACGATTCGAAATCCCCAAATAAACACACCAAGCAACGTAGATGGACTCCTCCAAAAAACCTTTACTGAACCCGGAAGGACGAATAGAAGAGAACCAAGCGTCCCATTCTGAGATACGAACGCCAAAGCTGGAAATCATCTCCACCAACGCAAACCGATGCAAAACCTCCTGAGATAGCGAACATCGAAATAACAAATGATGGAAATCCTATTCATACGAAAAAAAAACAGGGCAAGAAGTGGACTCCAAAATAACACCTTTTGGACCAGATTTGTATCTAGTAGGGCAAAAAACCCCCGACGCGCTCGGCACACATTAAAATCATTAATCTTAATAGGGAATTAACTTAACCACACATAGGTCGGCTCAGAATGAGAGGGAAGCAGCCAAAATCATCATATAGCAAGCGGGAGGTTCTTTCACTCTTAATTTCACCTCGCTAGGAAAGGGAGAAATACCAACGTTCATTATACGTTGAAAGAACCAATGAATCAAAAAAGAACTTCAAATCTGAGAATTTTGCTGTTCGACCCCTCCTCTATACTTGATCTCCGAAAGACGTTCCTGGGGTCCAGCAATGTTAGCCGCTACACAGAATATTGGGAGCAGAATCAAGGGCAAACAAAAGCCGGGCACAACTCACACAAGGATATCCCCTATCCAAGTCTCTTTCAAAAACTAGTAGATTGGACATCCCCGATTAGTTTAGAGCAATACCGACAAGAAATCAAATCCAGATGGGACTTATGCACTTGAACTTCTTCAAAATCGAAAACCCTCAATATGGGATACCTTTCGTTCTGAATGATGACAATCTTATCCTTGAACCGCTTGGATAACACGAAACCACAAAGAATCATCTTGCGAAACAAAACGCCAAACCCACTTTAAGAGGAGCGCTCGATTAAGAGCGAAATAACTTTACATCCAAGTTTTATAGGTAGAAGAGCATTTAAGAATTGATTGCTAAGAAAAATGAAAGGATGTGTAATTTATATGCAAACACTTTACATCTTAAAGTTAAAGTGATAGAAATGCAAATTTCTTAATAAAGATCATATAAATAATGCACTTAATTTTTCTCCATTTTAAAATTTAGAATAACAAATTGCATATTGTCACCCGAATGATATTCATTCCACATCAAAGAACTTCAACTCGATATGTAATCTTTAAGCATTAAACAATAATTGTCTCGCTCCACAAATTTTATTCGTGCAACATCAAATTTAAATACAAATTGTCTTGTTACTACAAATTGCTATACTTGGTCAGATTTGCATAGTAAACTGCTAAAGAAGAAAGAATAGACAAAAAAGGCAATTCTCTCGCAACTCGGAGGTGCTGAAGTTCGAAGCAAAGTTTTTTGGTATACCCATCATTTTCCACAATCTCCAACGACCTATAAAAATATTCTTAGGATGAGCCACTAATATTTGGCCTTTTACCTTGCACCCATTGACCCTATGTCGTCCATATCATGTTGATTATAGCTCCGCATTGAACCAACCTTGCAGGGTAGTGGGAGCCATTTTCGTAAGGCAAACGGACTTGAATCCCGAATGAGGCCTATATATAAAGCTAGTAATATTTATCTCAGTCACCTGAATTAGTTATTCGACTCAAGGGTTTTCCACTACAATCCTCCAATAAGCTTAGCCAAACACCCCTTTATTCAAGAACATTGTGCTTCAGTAACCTTGTGTCTGTCAGCCTACCACCAAAGAATCATAACCCCCGCCCGTGTATATGCAGCAGACCCTCTTACTTTATCAACAAAAAGTATCCAGTAATCTTGCTTGCCAAAAATCCTTCACAAATTTGTGACCAAGCTCAAAACTATATAATGTCAGCATGTGAAACACCATTTATGACTTTACGGAATTTGAAAGACTCGAATAGCGAGCAAACCTCAAAATCTGCTACTTAACATGTATTTATCACTGACTAAGAGGGTCTATAGGATCACGGTATGAAGGAGATTATTTGCTAAGTGTGTATATAAATCTGGTATGACCTGAGACAAATCTAATTTCTAGATATACAAAGTGGTGACAACCACTACATGATTAAGCTGACGGACATTGTGATTCATTAACAACCTGACTTCTTCAGTTAGAGCCTTAGCCTCCAATTCTTTAGCATAAGAGCTTTTTTCCATGTTTTGTTACTTCCTAACATCTCGCATTCTTGCCTGATGAGAACAAAGAAAGCTTGTGAGATTAAGAGGATTGGCATTAAGAAATGGAGACGTCAAAGTCTTCAAGGATACATAGTGGAATCGATGACCACTAACTGCGAGTAAGTGCTTTAAAAAAATACAAATGAATACCTTCACATAGAAGTGTACACCTTCCTAGATATATGTAGGCTGAGATTGGTTCTGGAAGATAAGTACAAAAAAAAGGAAAGACAAAAACAGGTAAACATAGCATTGGGAGCTGATTCAACCACTAATGATATCTGAATTTAATATTACCTAAAGGTAAAGAATGTGGACGTGTGGCACGCGTTTGCGAAATCCGCTCACTATTGCATCAGTCAATAGCAATACCTGTGAAATCTGCTCATTATTTGGCAAAGTAGGCTGCTGAGAAGGCCTTGTCCTGTCGCAACAGTGTGGGGCTTCAGAGGCTGTTGCCCCATGGCCAACTTGAGGGGCTGAAGTCCGATGCAGAGCCAACGTTGTTGTTGTTCACTGACTTTGTTTGTTTCTTCTGGTTCATAATAAACACACGAAACACAGTTACACAAATTGGGACGATAAACACAACTATAATCCTACAATATCAGTATTACACTAAAAGCGGGGTAATATAATACATCATATAAAAGCTGTTAAGAAACGGCGTACAAAGCTGTTAAAAACACCATAGTTAAGTTCTAAAATCAGTGTCCTAATTTATGTATGCAATCCCATACTCTAATTTTTGCATATGTAAGACTGTGTAGGGGTGTTTGGGATTAATTATTAGACGTTTTCATTTCACAAAAACATAATTAGTTTTAGACTTAAGTGTATGGATGAAGGCAAGCTGATTAAGCTTACCTGATTATTTAACGGTTAAATATCCAATTTAGCACAATCAAATAATAATTAGAATCGCCCGACCCTCATAATCTATTTCTGAGTATCTCATGTTGTAACACCATAGCAAATCCAAACACTATCTTCGAACTGTGTTTTGTTACACTTTTATCATAAGCATTGTCATTTATACCCCACCGCTACATAACAGGGTGTTCTGTATTGCTTATTATAAAATCCTCATCTAATTAAAGGAGGGTGTTTCAGACTGATTATTTCTATCGTTTATGCTTCTGCTTATTGATAAGCACTTATAATTATTTAACTATCGTAATATTGTTACTTTATGCACTCGTAATATTGTTATGCTTCTGCTTATTTCTATCGTTTATGCTTCTGCTTATTGATAAGCACACATGCACTCGTAATATTGTTACTTTATGCAATGCAACCTACTGAGATTTTATGTTTTTGGGCACAACTATATAGCAAGTGGAAATTTTGTTATATACTGAGTTATATCATTATAATATGAACTTTATAAAAGTATTTACTTAAAAGATAAGGCACTGATAAAACTTTTGAAGAGAAATAGGGTACGTAAAGTAGATGAAACTTTATAAAAGTATGGTTTGTGCATGAGCAAAAGAAGACCGTCTTAATTGAATTTGACTGTATCAATTCGATTTGCGATTGTCTTTTTTTATTGCTTTAGCTACTTTGCGATGGAATTTAATCTACAAACTTAGCATTGTGACAGATCACATATATAGTGTTGTGCTCTTCACATTTAATACTAAAATATATTATAAATATCATTCAAAACGCAAAGGGCTTATTAATTATTATGTTTTATATAGAATATACTGAAAAAAGGATTGTGAAGTGATTCTAGGGCAGGGGGTAGTCTCAAGGTCTATCACTAAATTCCAACTATTGGAGATGTAATCAAGGCTCAAAAAGAATAGAATCAATCTCTTCTTTTGTATTCTAAACACAGGAGGCCAGTGTCAACTAATGTATCGCCTAAAACATCAAACTAACTATTCTTTAATATCCTGCTACTGCAATGAATGTTAATAAAAAAAGTCAATTAACAAATTTGAACTAAAAGTCAAACCACAATTTGAACAATAAGTCAAAAAGTATTAGTACTATTAAGTAAAGCTGCAACTTTGTGAAATAGAGAAAACACATTATTGAGTAAAATGAGGCGTTTACGCTTTACAGGTTTGAAAGATACAACTCCACCTTATTTTCACTGTTTGGTGTCGGTCTTATTCCTTCTCAAAACTACCAAATCCACCACTTGAACGACCTCCTGCACTACTGAGGTTGCCAAAACCACTTGAACGATCTGAGCCAAATTTACCAAACCCGCTTGACCGTGTGTTGCCACCATAGTCGCCAAAGTCACTAACTCGTTCGGAGCTTCTATAATAAGTAGATCTAATTCACACGAATAAAATTAAGGTTATAAACAATAAGTGAATAGTTAATAATTGATAGTTTAATTGAAATTAAAAGGATAAATTAGGAACCCTTACATTAGTAATTGTATAGTGTTGTTTCATTTATACATAAGTGACACCATACCTGAGTTAAATGTTGACTATACCTATATATTTCAGGGTCGATTATGTCGACTTCTGAGTTTGAAAACTCGGAATGATGCCATGAGTTTGAACGATTTTTTTGCAATCTTCTCCTTCTTTCTCTTTGATATACGCAATCAACATGAATTCTTTAACCACTGTAATTTCACAATATTTAAGTCTCGTGAAGTAATATAACTCATGAATCAGCAATATAAGCCATCAATCATACAAATAAACCTAAATTCTAACTAATCAAAACATAAAAACTAAAAACCCTAATTTTTCTTATATAAATCTCATAATCAGCTTCATACCTGTGTTTAACAATTAACCTAAACAATCACGTAATAAATATGATTATTATGTGTTGGATGCCTCACCTGATTATTTGATACCCTCGATCTTCTATCCATCACTGTTGCTTTTTTTCTGGTTTGTGGGTTTGCGTGTGAGTGTGAGAGAGAGAGAGAGGAGGGAGAAGGAGATAGATGTATGGAATAGATAATAGGGTTGGGGTAGTGGATGCTTCACCTTCTTCAGTTTAATACTGGGTACTGCATTAATCGTGAGACTTGATCACTCCATTCAAAGGCCTGTAACAACAACCCCTTGTCTCCTTTGCTTTACAAATGAGAGTGAATACATTTATGGTTGGTACGCATCACCTTGCTGCACAACACGCTGCGCAACTTGTACATTGTATCAACACTAATGACAATTAATTAATGGGAGTACGCATCACCTTGCTGCACAACACGCTGCGCAACTTGTACATTGTATCAACACTAATGACAATTAAATTAGAGGACCTAAGTTTATAATATAATAGATGATGAGAAGAAAACTATCTTATAAGTACTAATGTGAGGGGATATCTAGATAAGATATGCGTATTGAAACCCAAGGTTCAAAAGAGTTGACTTGAAACTGTGAATTGCATTTTTTTAGTAGATGCTCATAACAGTAGTGCTTATTATTTCTTTGTGTATGTTGATATGCACAAGGATATGATAATGGATTAAAAAAATGTTTCATTCTTTGAAAATATATTTCCTTGTTAACGAAGAAAATGAAAGATCATCTGGAATAGATGATGAAGTTGTCCAAGAAAATGAAAATAACTTCAGTTAGGATGACACTTGCTATTGTCGCAAAAAGAAATTTAAAAGTTCATCAAAAAGGTGTGAAAATGACATTTCTAAACGAGGATTTAGAAAAAAGTACTATACATGAACCAACCTGAGGGTTTCATTGCTTTTGGACTAGAGAGCAAAGTTTGTAGGCTTGTTAAGTCATTATATGGCTTAAGGCAAGCTCCCAAATAATGACATCAAATTTTTTGACCATATCATGTAAGAATGTGGATTCAAAATTAATGGATGTATGTGTGATCGATAGTATATATGTACTCTTGTGTTTATACATATATAGTATAATTATCACTAGAAGTGATAACAAGATAAACAAATCCACTAATGACATGTTGGAGTTAAGATTTGACATGAACTTCATGAGTTGTTGGATATGGTCTTAGATTTCTTTTGAAGTCAAAAGCATTATAAGGACAATATTCATGAGATGTTCAATATGGGGGATTCCAGCCTAGCTTAAATTCAATGACATCATTTTAAATCTATCTAAAATATAGGTAAAGGAGTTGTCCATTCTGGATACTCAAATAATATTAGGCATCTTATGTGTCTTCTGATGTGTGTGTGACCTGATTTAGAACTTATAGTCAGGTTAAGTAGATATACAAGTAATTCAAGTGGGGACCATTTGAATAAGTATTACACAAGTACTATGATACTCACAATATTGCATTATGGAAGATATCTGGTTGCTATTAAATGATAGAGTAATGTAAAAGAATTTAGATCCACTAGAGCGTATGCATTTACGCTAAGTGAGAAGCTATGTCTTAAAAATCTTGAAAGTATTTCAAACAGACGTTTATAGCTAAATCTATGATGAAATATAAATTTATCATATGAGATAAATTTATAAAATATGCGGGATATTTACGTAAATTCGTAAAGGACATACCAAGATGGCGTAAACCGGTAACGGCCATGTTTATAAAGTGTGATAGTCAATTGAATTTGACAGGCTCATATCACAATCTAAAACGGTAAGTCGAGACATATCAATCATAGATAGTGATTGGTGCGACAACTACTCTCAACTAGAGTTATCACAATTGACCACGTAAAGTTAATGGATAACATCGCGGATCCGTTTACAAAAAGCTTAAGCAGAGAGTTAGTTAGTAAGTCGTCTAAAGGAATGAGACTAAAGCCCTTGAAGGAATGAGTTTCTATGAAGAAAAACCTAACCTAGTTGACTGGAGATCCTAAGATTTGGGTTCAATACGACAACCTAATCATAGAAATGTAGGGGAAGTCGCGTCAATGTGGGGTGTTACTTAAAATTATAATATCCTAGTCTATTCTTATAACAAATATGACTTGTTGAGAGGTTAAACATATGGCTTTAATGATTCCGGATGAAATCACAAAGCATGATGATTCAAGATGAAATGGCAAAACGTATGTTTTTAATGATTCAAGATGAAATCACCTATGTGAGAGAGAAGTGGGGTCGCTTCAAAGGGAATTGTGAGGGGCGTAATTCCTAAGAGCTCTCGTAGAATCGGACTAATGTTCATGACCATAACGAACATAACTATAAGAACCAAAACATGTAAAGGAGATATTTGTGTGAATATATGTTGTCGTCTACACAAACGACTGACAGTTCAAAGACATCAAGCTCTACTGGCTGCTATGAGGCTAAGTATATTTCACAAGGAAAAGTTCAAAGGGTAACACATACCTATCCTATGCAAATAGCAACTGTAAAACTCTATTACAACTTCGAGTTGTTGAAATTTGTTTCCTTTTATCAATTCATTCATGTGGGGGATTATTGAAAAAATTGGTTAAAGTGTTGGTTTGAATAATAATTGATGGTCATCAAATACACTAACGGGAATTAACTTGAATAGTTAATTTATGGTCAAATGTAACGGTTTTGTG
This sequence comes from Tanacetum coccineum, assembly GCA_026074375.1. Taxonomy (NCBI): domain Eukaryota; kingdom Viridiplantae; phylum Streptophyta; class Magnoliopsida; order Asterales; family Asteraceae; genus Tanacetum; species Tanacetum coccineum. The sequence continues at coordinate 173,653 of BQNB010000139.1, read as the reverse complement.
TTCATGAGCCATTAGTGTTATTAATCATCCGACCGTTATTTTCTTGATTCCTTTCACTATAAATTGAGAGCTCTCCTCTCATTTCTATATACCGAGAAACGCAATCTTATCATCTCCTTCCATTTATCTTGATTCTTCGTGTATGTGTTCGTAATAGAGGGAAGACACGTGTTGGTTTACCTTGATAACCCTTTTGTGCTAACGGAGTTATCCATTGTTGTTGTATCCTGGGAGATAGACGTTCATGATTCTCATGCACCGTGGAAATGACGAATTTGTCGTAGCATCACATGCCTCAACATTTTCCCGTGTTTGTGTTTTCGGCTCTTTAGTGCTAAGCGTGTCAAATACGTGCCTCGGCTCTTGGGTGTGTCCTGTCTGGTGATCTAGTAAGTCTTTATGTTATTTTATTGTTTTATTTAATTATCGTTTATAAGAGTATGTCTGTATTTATTTTTCTGTTATTTATTTATTGTTTATTATATTGATTATAATATGTATTATTAGTAAAAGTGTAACCGTTTCCCTACAAAAATGTTAAAAAGCATGATCACACAAAACAAAACACTCCAAGTATATACATACTAGTTTCAAGGCCCGCCCGTTGGGCGGGAAGCTTTAAGGTATAGTTGGAAGAAAATTTCAACAATATTCAAGTTAAGTTAATCATTTTCATGGCCTTATTCTCTTAAATTTGTTCAATTTCGCTGCAACTTTCTACCATCTCGCCACCTCTTTCAAGTTAAGTTAATCAAAAATGATAACTTCATTCTATAAAGAATAAATCATACAGAAATTCGTTGCATGTTTAAAAGAGTTCACACTTCAACCATAGCCAAAAGAATGTACATGAGGCTTTGATGAGCATAACTTTCTTGCATTAGGACTAAGTTTAAACTTGTTATGGTAAGAGATATTGTTTTGCTTCTCAGCCATGATCGGTTTACTCCATTTACTCCTTTCATAAACTTACAAATACCATCATTACAAAGCGATAGCAAAACCTAACAATAAAGAACTATGACATAAAAAAGTATATATACATATTTAAATGATGATTAGGATGAGATTGTGTTATTAACAGCAAAAGTAACTTACTGGATGACCAAACTTGGACATCTCAGCCACTTTAACTGTACGCTTACAAAGATAACATGCATCCAGAAAAATTCAATATTATAAATCTCATACATTCTTCATATATAATCTCTCCCATTTTCTACTACTTGTGCGATGATTTAGAGGTGGAAATAGGTGGCTCAGATTGGTTGGGTATTGTGTAAAAATAGGTTCAAGTCAAAACGCGTCAATGTTTCTTATCCAGTCAAATTGTATTTCCCCTAACATTTATTACACAAATATGTTTGAAAGTTTCTTAGTTTTTGTTGTGCCAAACGTGATTTACAAAATTATTTTTTTCAATAAGAACACCAATTTTTGGTAAAAATACGCTTTTGGTCATCGCGTAACTTTATTTCTACATCAGGGTTGTGGCTGTTTTGTACTGACTAAAGTACCACATTAAGGTTGTTGGATACTAAGCTTAGTGTTGCAGCACAGATACTTAACAATATTGAATTAACTCATCGCATGTAGCATTTTCATGGCTCTTTAAATAAGTCCAACTTCTCAAAAGTCAACACCCAGATTGGTGTGCAACGACTAAAGGAGATAAAATGATCAAGTAGTTGGTATTTTACAAAAAAAAACGTTTTCTTTTCTTATCCTGTTACCAAATAAAATACAGCATAACCAAATTGACCCATTTATAGCTTGTAGATAAAAAAAGTTTGTTAACACAGTGAATGTGGTCCATTTCAAATTTTAAATGTAAAGATAACCTGACAACCCCTCTATTGTGCCATATCTAAATCTAATGTTAACCCAAAGTTTGTCCCTCAAAAGTTTGATTATTAAACCATTACTAACCTAGTTGATAACTATGACTGAGATATGCACCTGAGAATAGACAACGGGTGCTTGTGGTTGTGAATCAGCAATTGCAGCAAGGTCCATAAGGTTCATCTGAACTGTTGATGCATATACTTGTGGTTGTGAATCACTACTTACTCCCAGTTCAGCTCCCGTTATGCCTTAACTGTTGATGCATATACAACTTCAGCATCACCAAGTCGCTGACCAACCATTATAAGTGGAACTATCTGGAAAAGAACAATAAAGGTGTAAGCTTTACATATAGCCAATAAAATGAACATTTATATAATGTAACGAATTTAATGGATGTCCAATTTCATGATAAATAAATAAACAAACTTAAAACTCAAAATTAAAAGATACCATTGTTCCATCTTTAGTTGATAGTCAGTACCAAATATTTTGAGTGTAGGTAACCTGCCAATGGCTACTTGTTGGACAAAAAGATTAAGATTGTTTGGGATCCCACGATAGATATCTGCAATAAGTATTTGATTAAAAACTTTAGAGTGTAATATCTTTGTAAGAAATAATTCTACCGCTGGGATGGATTCAAATTATAATTTCGGAACTTACCGTTATGATAAAGCACTACTTTTGATTAAACTGCACTTTTAGGATCAGATGTGCGCATTCACGTGTCTGTGTCAACTGTTTCTTGTGTCATCTTTTAGACCACCATCAGGACACGTGGCACCAGGAGCCATCAATTTTCCTGGTGGCGTCGCAGTGCTTTACGAAAATAGCCTGATATGTCTGCCTCTAGTGCTACTATCCCGTGATCAACACCACATGTGAAATCCAAACATTTATAGGAGCTCAAAGCTCGTCCTCGGTACAATATATGAATTCATTAAGTACACATCGGCTATAAAATTAGCCAAATAAGTAACATATTCGACATGGCTAAATAAGTAGTACCATAGTTCCAAGACCACATATATACAAAAAAGAATGAATATTTCAATCATATATACAAAACACTTAAATACACGAAAGACCTACTTACCTTTCCTTTCTTTGAACCACCATCGGGACACGTGGCACCAGGAGCCATCAATTTTCCTGGTGGCGTCGAAGTGCTTTACGAAAATAGCCTGATATGTTTGCCTCTAGTGCTACTATCCCGTGATCAACACCACCTGTGAAATCCAAACATTTATTGGAGCTTAAAGCTCGTCCTCGGTACAATATATGAATTCATTAAGTACACATCAGCTATAAAATTAACCAAATAAGTAACAGATTCGACATGGCTAAATAAGTAGTACCATAGTTCCAAGACCACATATATACAAAATGAATGAATATTTATATCATATATACAAAACACTTAAATACACGAAAGACTACTTAGCTCTCCTTTGTTTGAACGACGCAACTGCTTATCTGATTACGCCATATTTATAAAACATAAGCAAATCTAAATACTATCTCCTGGGTTGCTTTGTTTAGCTGAGATAGGTGAGATGATGAGTTTAGTCAACCCACCCCGGTTCAGTTTTGACCCGGTTCAGTTTTGACCCGGTTCAGTTTTGACCTTCCATCATTGTCGGGTACATCACGTATAATTACTAAATTGGTCTATTAAAGAAAGTATACCTCTACTGTCAGATGGATTATTATATGCATAAGACAATTATTTACCTGTTAAGAGACCAGATTCTAACCTTCTCTTCATCATCATATCTGGATTTTCTATGTTATTTGCCATAGGACTCTTGTTGCGCCTCTGCAGTTTTCTGGAACTTCATCTTCATGACACGTACATGAGGAAGTTTGCCTACAGAAATATGTCACTCATTAATGGTTCCACCTGCGAGTTATGTATTAATTTATTTACATATATAGTCACTTCTTGTGCAAGCACTAAGTACATATTTGATCAAAGGAATATATGAAGATGAAGCTATTTCCCGTAGCCCGGTTACAGGGTTCTACCAACCGGCTCCTACACACAGATAATTCCTTTTAGTCTGAAAAGCATTCAAGAATAAAACTATACTTCTTTTGGGCCCTATTATGACCAAGGAAATAGGAAAAATTAAGTATTAAAAATTTAAAGTGCGACAATTGCATTAAAAATACCTTATCTAAATGCTTCCCTGCTAGCTTGGAATCAACTAGTAATCTAACTTTTTGTGAATTAAATAATCGAATAGTTTTTAAAGGGGCTTGTGGGAATGCATACTTTAAAGTGTGTATCTTGTTTAATAAAGGGGCGTTTGGGGTTTCATTATTTTGGCGCGTGCATACAGCTTAAAAGCATTCAAATTCAGCACATTCCTATATCCGAATTTAGCAGCGTGTATTTCCTAAACATATTAATGCCACTAATATTTACATCTGGGGTCTATAAATTTATGCAAAAACTAATACCTATAGATCACTTAGCTTTTAAAACTCTATCAAAAACTTAACATATGGCCAGCCTATCTAAATATTCCGTGAGATTCTAAAACAGACCTACTAAACTGATACTTTAAAAAGATTAATTAAAAAATGAGTATATATAGTTGGATACCGTTGACTTTGGAAGTAACCATAACATGCAACTCTGAAATAAGAGTTAAGTATCCCACTTATTGAGCTCGCATTTTTTATAAATGTTAAATTTTCAAATATATATAATTTATAACCGGTGTGAAGGTGTATATATGATAATAACATTACCTGTCAGTTAAGTAAAAGCACCTGATGCATTGTTGGTGTCCCTACTAAGTTAGTTTCGAGCTTCAGTTATTGAGCGAGGTGGTTTGAGATCTTTCTCTTTTAAGGCATTTCCTCTTAAGGATATCACTCTCTCGATCTACTTCCTTTGTTTTCTCCAGAGTGTGTTTTGACTTGCTTGAATATGTTAATAATCCATTGCTCATTATCTATATCTAAAAAGGTTACTATTAACTGATTATGCATATATTGTAGCTATATATAAGTTACATTAATCATTGTTGTAACTCTTTGCATTATTAGTCCATCTATCATTTTCTGATGACATATAGACTTGTTAATAGACCACGCAAATATTGGGTGAGTTGGTTAAAAAAAGTTGGTAAGACGATGACCTTTAAGGAAAAAAACAAACATGAACCATAAAATTAGGCATCTTGAAACTAACTTTCTACAACTTGGACAGAGCCTTTCTAATCCTTTATGACCAAACATAATCTAATTATTTTAATTTTATTTATACATCTTTATATGCCAGACCTTGCTCTCAGTTAAGTACTAACCTGAAGATTGTGAATCTATACGGACAAGTTAAGTAGAACATGCTCCACACCATTAGTGATGACTCAAGAATCTGTGTCACAGTTGAATATGAGTTCATGCATGAACCGAAACAAAAGGATTAATATAAACAAAGACTGATTGGAATATACCGAAAGCAAGCATAACACTGCAGTCAGTTGAACTGAATCATCAAGGCGGGCCAATATTACACTAAGAATTACTTTTTTGTGTGTGTTAATATGCATAGATGGTATCTGCAAAAAAAACGTTAAAAAATAAGAAACCTCAAAAGACACGATTTCGTAGATTAGAACCACTCAAAATGTCAAAGATGGTAGAACAATAAAATTGCTTATATAAGTAAAATAATATAAAAGAGAAATGATTTTAGCAAGACTTGATTGTGATCCATCTAACGTTGTAGTTTTTATCAATAAATGTCAAACATGTATAACTGGTTATAAGACCTGCACGAATCCTCGTAGACAAAGTCACAACGACGCCTGACCATAGGAGAATCATCTGATACGTGTCGACACAAGGCATCAATTATCTCCTCCAATACAGTATCAAGCCCTTCCCTACTGCATTTGAAAATCTTAGTGAAAAAATAAATAAAAAGGTAAACTATTTTGGGAAGAAAGTATTCCAGACTTACATGTGACGAACAAACTTCGACAGCAACCTCTTTAAGAAATCTCACAGGTTGATTCAAGTAACACGTTAAAATAACTGGTAATAAAATAAAAACCAAAGTTAGTTGTTGTCATCAGGAAACAATTTTTTATTGGGTAATATTAGGAAACAACTTGAAATTACGTATCTGTAACTGGGCTATAACCGTATAATGTGCTTTATGGTGACTAAGGCCATAGTGAATGTATAACACCTTCGTGTTTTAGGTCATTTGTATGACATTTTGGTAATTCACAATTTATTTTTAGGGTTATACGCGTTTTACTCCTTAAAACCGTTAAACGTTAAGTTAAAAGCGTAAATCTACAATATCATTCAATGTAAACCGTGGCATTAACGATTAAATGTTTATATCAAGCAAAGTGTTATATGATATTATGAGGATAAATAATAACTTTGTTTCATCATATTTTTATAGGCTACGTAAAATGCTTACGTTTCGCGATAAAATGCTTTAGGCATACCCGGAAGTCCAAAACCTAACAGACGCCAAAACATATTACCCAACGATTATACCCAATACTCAAAATAATAAATATAACATCACATATATATATGCAATATGCCGAATTTTTGAGGATGAGACCAAGACTTTTCAAGTTTACATAATATCTAGATATTAAAGAAAAGTACTCTTTCTTACACTTTATCAAGCTTGTATGTTTAACCTTGACCTGGGGTTAGAAAGTAACCATGGTTAAGTTAATGAGATATTTTTACTATAAATACTCATGCATGCATAAGTAATCTTTACTTAAAATCATTACATGCAAAATTCATTTCTTTCTTCCTTTCCTTGTCCCAAAACCCACGGCACAAAACCCCTTATAAACATAATCCATACTTTGATTTTATAAGGTTATACAAGCATATACACATCATACTTAAGGTATTCTAAGAAGGTTTCAAGGGTTGCTAAGTTGAAAGAATATTATCAAGTTTATTGCAAGATTAGGGTTTCAACCTAATCTAGGGTTTACAAAGCTTGTAAGCTTTGTTATGAATCTACACACGGTTTAGAACTTGTTTATCATCTCTTACATCATTACAAGGTTTTCCTAATTCCCTTTTAAATACTTCATTTACTATGATTTTATGTGTAATAGTTAAATAATGGCTATAATCACCACTAAGGACTTTCTAAATATGTAAAAAGAGTTATTAATTATGTTTATGCTTTTAATGGCACTTAATCTTATGTCACATGTCCTAAATATCATGGAACAGTGAAAATAACAGTATGTTAACCTAATGATTAAGTAAAAACCATATTTAGGTTCAAATTAGGTTTCATATGTTTCCTTAATCTACAAACATATGACAAATAATGGAAAGTAAATTGTTAAAACTTGTTACTAGATGAAATTTCAAGGACTAGGGATGATATTGGACTTTATTATAATGTACCAAATACAAGTGTCAAATGTTTTTTAGGAGGATTTTTTATAGTAACTTACTAAGTAAATAATCACTAAAAACAAGGCTTTTATATAGATATACACTTAAAACTTTAGAGGGCCGTTCTAAAAATCGAATTTCATACAGAAAGTTTGACTTATATATCATTATAACATACGCCTCTGACGATTCCATAATGATAAGAACACCGAAAAACCGATCTATAACGAAAAGATACATTAAAAAAACGAGTTTACTGCTAAAAAAAAAACTTATATAAAACTATTTTTATAAAATTTACTAATCATTACAGCAACTTTTTCATTTTTAAAACATCTAAAATAGATATAACTTTTATATAAGAGATCCGTACTCGAAAGAATCCCCCCCCACCCGCTAAAAACGAACTATAACGAATAAACTAGACACATTTTTCGATAATTTAAAGTTTATAAAAGTAATTTTATAAACTATGAACAGTAAAAGTACTATTCATCAGCGGACCCAACATTATAAAATATAATACTTCTTTAATAAACAAAAACATACTCGAAGGAATCACTAAAAAATCGGGATTAAAACGAATAGATATTACGATCACAAGTTTACGCTAATTAAAAACCCTAAAACACAACGAGCTGTTGTTGAACATTAATTTTACTATCTTGCAGAATCTTAAAAACTTAAAAATGTAATATTTTGATCGCGTTGTCTTACTACGAAGACGTGACCGTTAAGAAACAGCGAGCAACGGCTTAAAACGACCAAATTAGGTCATTTTTTAATTTTACGAAAAGTATATTTTATAAACGTTTTTTTTGTCACTTAAAAATAATATTTTTACAAAAACTGATTATCCGTGAATATGCTATATAAGAATATTTGAGTGGTTATCAGAGTCTAGATTCTCGTAAGGAGTTTTCATAATGAGGCCTCTTCGATGCGTAGTCCGATGAGTTGTTGGATTACGTAATTAAAGTGTCCTATAACCCACGTACGTCATGTCATGACCTCTTTAATTATGATAGCCCGAATGTATAAATAATCTATTATGTGATTAACCCATATCATGGAACTGTCAATTGCATAGATGTAGTATGTTAATTACATTATGGGAGCGCGAATGTTATAATAGATCTATTTAGGATTAAACCGCCCCCGATTAGGGTGATTAGCTATCACTGGGAACGAACGTTGACCATGTCGGACTTGGATGTTTGGCGGGTTTCAACATCTAGCGGCAAATACCTGCTATAATAGCAAAATATAGGTTGAGCTTCGTGACATAGCTTAGTGCAACAGGAATCTGGTTGTGATTGTTGCATCAGTTGTAACATGCACGGGAAAATCTTGGCGGTCTGCATAATTTAAATACATCAACCTATGAATTCTACCAACAATTTTGTTGACGTTTTAAGCATGTTTTTCATGAGTCATTAGGCACGAGATGCCAAGGGATGAATTGGATTTTTTCTTGATTAATACTTGAAAAAGGTTAGCCAATGCTTGGAAACACCTTAGAATATCTTAGGATAGATGTGTATAGGTGTGTATGGGTTGTATAAAAATTGATATGGGTTTGGTTGGGAGCTTGCTTTGAGCCGTGGCCTAATATGGAGCAAAAGAGAGGTTATGTTTGATTTTTTTCTAAGTGTAAATGCATGAATGAGTTATCTTTCTTATGTATACATGCAAGTATGGTGCAAGACATGGTCAAAGAGACAAAGTAAGGTTCAAGTGATGGGTCTTGGTCTTAGGTATGGTCTCATGAGTCAAAGAGACAAGTATGGTGGTTTTAAATGAAGTATGGTGTTCATTTATGAAGTATGGTGTCTTTTTGACCAAAGTGAAGAGTTTTGATATATTACTTGTACACTTGGCAAGAATTTCGAAAATAAGAAGATGTAGGTGATGATGTTTAGTAATTTTTATGTATTGGGTATAAATGTGGGTATTTGTTGAAGCGTAGAAAAGTTTTGGTGGTTCCGGGAGTGCCTAAACGCAATTTATCGCGAAACGTATACACTTTACGTATCCGATAAAAATAATTTTAAAAAGTTAATTATTACTTTCGTAAAATAATATATTGCTTGTTTGACGAAAACTTTAATTCGTTTGGTGTCCGTTTACGTTGGTTGTTGATTTTTAGTTCACGCGATTTAACTTAACACTTAAAATTAAAAGCGAACGCGTACGAGAAAAGAAAAAAATAAATAGTGAAAAATGACAAAATGAATGATGTCATAAAATGACCTGAAAATACGGAATGTTACAGTCTAATAACCAATTACTACTCTTACCATATCATACATATAGCCTCAATCAGAGTAAATCTTTAAAGCATAAAGAAGAAAACCCAAAACCACCTCAGCCAAATAATGATCACGAATTAATGTGTGTTGAATTAATGATCACGAATCACTGTGATTACATTTTTAGATTTCAATCACAAAAAAAACTAAAAATAAAATTAGTTTAGAAGAAGATAATAAAAAAACATACCTCCATGATATAACCGGATTTGTGTGTGTTGAATTCCTGAATGATTCGATTTGTATCTTTGATTCTTGTTTGATTTTGGTAGTTTTTGTTGTTGATGGTTTGTATCGCCCGGGGGATTTTTTTTTGGTGATACCTGTTCTCTTCTTGCTTTGATGGTGTTTATTTTAAAAATTAAATGTGAGGTGAGAGAAATAAATGACAGCCGTTATTATTTTTGATTTTACAGGTGTCATTTTCTCTTTTTTTGCCTCAAGATCAAAGTTTTAAAAACCTTCTTTTATATAGGTTATAGATAGATATAGATATACATATATAGAAGAAAGTAGTATCAATATCACTCGTGTGTACTCATTGATAATGAGTCAGTTGTTTTTGCAATTTACGTCTCAAACATTATTAGATGAAACTCATAGTATTGGTCACTGAAAACATATATGAGTATATCATTGCCCTGTAATAGATTGTACCAATCAAAATTATGATGATGACAACATGTTATTTATGAGGAATACTAGATCCACACCCATTTTATACAAAAAAAAATCACACCCATATGTGATGACGGGCTTCGGGAGTGCTTAAGGGACGGAGAGTCCACGGAGGATTTCATGGAGAGATACAAAGAAGAAGTCCTGGATGTGGAAGGAGCGCCGGAATGCATGAAGATCTCCGGATTCATGCATGGGATAACCCACCCTGAGTTGATCAAGCGTTTATACGAAAAAATCCCAAGGTCAATGGACGAAATGCACAGAGTAACTACGTCTTTTCTACAAGGAGAAGTTGCGGCATTCAGTCATGGCCGGAAGAAAGCACCCACGCCATGGAAGCAACCAGAAGGGGGAAACAAACCGAGTTTCAAAAAGGGTTTAAAAAACAAGCACATGTCAGACCGAAAGCCAGACAGGTTTTCACTCCTTACAAAGACCCCGAAAGAAATTTTCGCTTTAGAAAAAGGAAAATTCAAGGCTCCACCACCAATGGTAACCCCTGCGGAAAAAAAGGATCCAAACAAATACTATGAATTCCATGCGGATAAGGGTCACAATATGGATGAATGTATGCAGTTGAGAAAGCAGATAGATGAAATGATCAAGGCAGGTAAATTGTCACAATTCATCAAAGAACTAAAACAAAACGACAAGCCAAAGGCACCCAAGAAGGGGGAAACGGTCGGAAAGGAAAGACCACTAGCCATCCTGATGATCAAACCATGGGAAAGAGTAGCCAAGCAAAAGGTTACCCAGAGTTTCTCTCCAGAGACAACAATATCTTTCTCACCTCTGGGAGACGAGGACGGAACAGAAGGACCAATGATCATTGAGGCTGAGATATGAGGGCACTTCTTGCACCGAATGTACGTAGACGGAGGAGCATCCTCAGAGATCCTATACGAACACTGTTTCGTCAGGCTCCGGCCTGAAATAAGAAGCCAAATGGTTCCGCCTACCACATACCTAACCGGATTCAGTGGGGAAACCATTTGGCCGCTGGGCCAGATATCCTTGCTAGTAAAAATAGGTAACGAAGATCATTCCACTTCCGCATGTATGAACTTCATGGTTGTCAGGTCACCATCCCAACACAATGGAATAATAGGCAGGCCGGGTATAAGGAAAATCCGTGCCATACCATCTACGGTACATGTAATGTTAAGGTTCCCAGTTAAAGGAGGAACTGTAACATTACGAAGCAGCAAGATCATCCCAATGGAATGTGCAATGATCTCCGGGCCTAGCACACAGGCCCCCGAAGCTGGCAAAACATTGGAAGAAAAGATAAGAGTGGCCATTCATCTGGAATACCCTGAGCAAACAATAGCCATAGGGTCTACCCTAACAGAAAAAGGACGCAAAGAACTATGTACTCTGCTTGGACAAAACTTAGACGTTTTCGCCTGGAAACCAGCAGACATAACGGGGGTTCCACGACACACAGCGGAGCACCGTCTAAATATCCGTGAAGGGTGCTCACCTATCAGACAAAAGAAGAGGGGGCAAGCATCGGAATGGAACAAAGCAATCCAGGAAGAAGTAGAAAAGTTGGTAGATGTCGGAATAATGAAAGAAGTCCATTATCACAACTGGTTATCTAACCCAGTCATGGTCAAGAAACACGATGGAAGTTGGCGAATGTGTGTAGATTTCAAAGATCTAAACAAAGCATGTCCTCAGGATGGTTACCCACTGCCGGAGATAGATTGGAAAGTAGAATCTCTCTACGGATACCCCTTCAAATGTTTCCTGGACGCGTACAAGCGGTATCACCAAATAAAAATAGCAAAGGAGGATGAGGAAAAAATGACATTTATCACAAATCAAGGGATATTCTGTTATTCAAAGATGCCGTTTGGCTTAAAAATGCTAGAGCGACCTATCAGCGTTTGGTAGACAAGGCATTCCAAAGGCAGATCGGGCGCAACCTAGAGGTATATGTCAACGACTTGGTCATAAAAAGCCGTACAGAAGAAGAAATTATCCGGGACGTAGCAGAAACATTCAAAACTCTCCAGCAAATAAACATGAAGTTGAATCCAAAAAAATGTTCCTTCGGAATGCAAGAGGGGATGTTCTTGGGCTACAAAGTGAATAATGACGGACTCAAAGTATGTCTGGACAAGGCCGACGCGGTCCTTAGCTTGCCATCTCCAAGATGCCTCAAGGACATGCAAAAGCTGAACGGGAAACTAGTAAGTTTAAACAGGTTTTTGTCAAAGTCAGCCGAAAAATCACCGCCTTTCTTCAAAACCTTGAAAAAGTGCACAAAAAAGAGTGACTTCCAATGGACTCAGGAGGCCGAAGCAGCTTTCAAACAAATGAAGAAGCTCATCGTAGAACTCCCGATGCTAACCGCACCTAAGGAAAAGGAAGAGTTAATAATATATTTAGCCGCAGCCAAGGAAGTCATCAGTGCAGTATTAATGACAGAAAGGGAAGGCAAACAAATACCAGTATACTTTGTGAGTCGTGCCCTACGAGGGCCGGAGATCAACTACAACCCCATGGAAAAATTAGTGTTAGCTTTGCTCAGTGCAAGCAGGAGGCTGAAAAGATACTTCCAAGTACACACAATCATTGTAATCACGGATCAGCTGATAAAGCAACTATTGTCAACTCAGAAATCAGTAGGAGGATGCTAAAGTGGAAGTTTGAACTAGAAGGATATGACATCCAATACAGGCCGATGGCATCAATCAAAGGACAAATACTAGCGGATTTTATTATGGAACGACCAGAGAAAGAATCCCCGGATGTACCCATGATGGAACCGGAGGAAATCTCGGAACCTTCGACCCATTTTACAGACGGATCATCTTGTATAGATGGTTCCGGAGCAGGACTAATATTAACAAATCCAAAAGGGGCAGAATTCACATACGCCATGAGGTTCAGATTTGAAGCTACTAACAATGAAGCCGAATATGAAGCATTAATAGCCGGTCTCCGGATCGCAGAACAAATGGGCATAAAGAACCTGCAAGCACACGTAGACTCAAGACTTGTAGCCAATCAAGTTAATAGCTCTTATGTTGCCAAAGAGTCAAGCATGATCCAATATTTGAACAAAGTAAAAATGCTCGCAAGAAGCTTCAAGGAATTTTCCATCAAGCAAGTACCATGGAGTGAAAACAAGAAAGCAGATGCTCTAAGCAAGATTGCATCCACAAGCTTCGCACATCTCAGCAAACAGGTACTTGTGGAAGAACTGAAGGAGAAGTCCATAAACGAAAAGGAAATCCTCACCGTAGTAGAAGAGGAAGGCAACACATAGATGACACCTATATGCGAGTACCTTACAAAGGAAATCCTTCCGGTGGATAAAAAGAAAGCCAGGGCGGTACGTCGCAAGGCAGCCATGTACACCATGATCAATGGAAATATGTACAAGAAATCTTTCTTAGGACCATGGCTCTGGTGTGTCGGACCGCTCCAAGCAAACTACGTCCTTAGAGAAATACATGAAGGGTCGTGCAACATGCATTCTGGTCCTAGATCCGTGGTTGCCAAAGCTATCCGAACAGGATATTACTGGCCAATAATGCATATGGACGCACAGAAGTTAATAAGGGAATGCAATGATTGTCAAGTCCATCGTCCCGTCCTAAGAAATCCGCAACAAAATTTAACTCCTATCACATCTCCATGGCAATTTTATAAATGGGGGATCGACATAGCCGGACCCTTCCCGGAAGGCCCAGACAAAGTCAAATTTTTGATTGTAGCTGTTGACTATTTCACCAAATGGATCGAAGCCAAGCCCGTCGCAACTATCACAGGTAATCAAGTTAAAAAGTTCGTGTGGGACAACATTGTCTGCAGATTTGGTCTACCATGTGAAATTGTATCAGACAATGGAAAACAGTTCCGCGACAACCCATTCAAAGACTGGTGTGAAAAACTATGTATCCGTCAATGCTTTGCTTCCGTGAAGCACCCACAAACAAACGGCTTGGTTGAAAGAGCAAATAGAAGTTTGGGGGAAGGAATAAAAGCTAGATTGGATGAAAGAAGCAAAGACTGGATAGGAGAACTCTCACACGTCCTATGGTCCAACCGCACAATGATCAAATCAAGTAATGGGGAAACACCATTTTCACAAACATACGCCACGGAAGCTGTCATCCCAACGGAAATAGGCATGCCAACGCTCCGGACTATGGAAGTAGACCCGACAAAGAACGATGAAGCCTTGGAAATAAACTTGGACCTCATAGAGGAAAAAAAGGAACAAGCAGCAATTCAAGAAGCAAAAAGCAAAACTAAAATGGAAAAGTATTACAACTCCAGGGTCCGCGGCACAAGTTTCAAGCCATGCGACATGGTCTACCGCAGAAACGACGTAAGTCACGCCAGGGATGGAGGCAAACTTGGACCCAAATGGGAAGGACCGTACGAAGTTGCAGAATCGCTTGGAAAAAGGAGCATACAAACTTAAAGATTGTAAAGGAAATGAACTCTCGCGGACATGGAACATTTGTAATCTTAAAAAGTGTTATATACACGAAATGTAAGGACCCGCCCGGCACATATGATGCTCCGGAGGGCAATATCTCAATTTATCTTTATCTTGTAATGTATTAAATTTTAATGAAAAGTGGGGATTAGCTACCCTCACGAGTTTTAAATCCTACATTCTCTTTTTACTTTGCAAAGTTATATTAATTGTTAAGACGCGCACGCAAGGAGCCACGCTCCGCAAATATATTATCCCGTATAATAAAGGTTGAGCAACCTCAAAATTAGCTCAGGTGCGTAAGAGGTATTGCAAACCCTGCACCGGGAGAATAACCCACAAATATTCACAAGACTGTCTATTACGAACGTACACCAGTAATAAATAATAAATATCAAAATATATGAACATGTTAAACTAGCATTCATATTACAAAAGAAGCCGCAGAAATAGCCACACACGGCCACGGTATACAAAACATCATAAAAAGTTCTACACAAAAACTGTCATAATAGACCACATGCGGTCACAGCACAACCTAAAAGCGACAGACTTCAAACTTAGGGATGGAAACTACGCTCCCTAGAGCCTCGTCCGTATCCTCCTCATCAAAGTCCTCGACGGAGAGAGGAGCCGCAGAAGTACTAGTTTTACCCACCCAAGTCTGAGAAGACAGGGGGTTAGAAACTATCTCCATCATCAGCTGGCGAAGAGCTGCAACATGCTTTTTCGTTCCTTTAGCACGAGAATGAACATTCAGCAAAGCGAAGGACAAAGAAGTCTCCCCAACGATAGCCTTATCATCAAAATGATGGATGGGGACGGAAAGCTGCTCAAGACACGGTTGCAGGTGAGCAGCTTCCGGGAGGTCAACTAAGGGTCCATCCAGGATAAAGCAATCTAGGACCTCATCCATCCCGACATCCTTTTTGGACTTCAACAAACTTACCAGAGGGAAGTCCATGTCCTCAAGAGCCCTCACCGCATCAAAATAGCTGGTCTTGGCAGCCTCCGGGTTATAAGCCTCGATCGCGGAAAGCTGGGTTCCGGCCCTATGCTCATACCCAGCCTCTAAGCCCTCCTGCATACCAAAATCCGTGGCACGGCCCAAGGCGTGACCCAGAATGCCTTGATACTCAGGAGATTTTAAACATTTTAGTACAACGAGCTGAATCCCGTGCGTCAGAAACTATTTCCTTTCAGCCAAGATGGTCAAGTAGGCGGGATAAAATTCCCCCTCCAAACGGCCAGAGACATCCATCACATGTGCCTCAAGCTCGGCTACACGGTTATAAAGCACATGGGCCTGCTCTTCCTGCTGAGTTTCCGCCTTCTCTTTAAAGTCCTGAAAGGCGGTGTGAAGGGTAGAAACCTGCGAAAACAAGAAGTTACAAAAGGTAAAAAAACATGCAAAATAAAACACATACCTCAGAGGTAAGCCTATCCCTCTCAGAAGTGAAGGAGGTAATCAAGCTCCCGGCTTCAACACAAGAGGCCTTGAAATCATCAAGCGCAGACTTGAGATAAGTGGCACGAGAATCAAGTAAGGAGATGTCAGTGTCCTTCTGTGCAATAGTACTTTTCAGCGCTGACACCTCCCCGGTCAAGGCAGACACCTGATCACGAAGACGGACAACCTCCGCGGTCTCCGCCCTCTCCGTTTCCTCCGCCAATAAAGATTTTAGTCTGAGAATCTCTAAGTCTTTCTCCTCAAGCAACCTACCACAAGCATCATACTTGCCTTTGAGCTTCTCCTTAAGCTCCAGCTCATGCTCGGCGCGGGACCTAACCTCCGACTCAAGACAAATCTGCCGCGCCGCCCCCACGTTGAACTCCGTATACAATTGTTCATAATCTATACTTCAGAGGGTAGAGAAAAAGCCAGGGGGAGCAACGCGGTCAACCAATGTGCGGCAGGAAAAACCGTCATCCAACAGCGAGTCGTTAGTAATGTTCCATCGAGGAACATACCAACGTTTTGCCTTGGCAGAATTCAGGGCGGGCAACTCATAAAAGGAGTCATCCGACCCTTCTGATGTCTCGAGCTGGGAAGACCCGGCTACATCCGACGTAGGCGTAATGCCCACATTCTCCTGGGCGGAAGTTACAGTAGCAGCATCAGTATACACCAGGACATCCACGGTACGGGCACTGTCAAATAAAAAAAATGTTAAGGAAATCACATAGAAGTGCAGTCAAACAAAAGGTAAACATGTAAATACCTCTGCACGACAACATGAGCCTGGATATCAGCCTGAAAAGAAGGCCTCAACACAAGGGGACTTGTCGGCATAAGTTGCCTCAGCCCAACAAGAGTCTTCCCACCAGAACCGGTAGCAAGGCTGGGGTGAACCTTCCTCAGCTGCTTGGCAGGAAGGTATCACTCCGCTTCACCAACCTCTTCCTCTTGGACTTCCTTGACTGTGTCGTGGCAACTTCATCCGGCTCTGTCAAATCTAAATAGGTGTCCTCCGGAACAATATTCTCTGGCTCCACCTCAGCCGGAGCAGACACCTCAGGAGCAGCAGCAGAACTACTGCCACCTGCAACAGGAGTAACCAAGGACATGAAACAATGACTCGTACTCTCCAGTAGCTTCACCTGATCATCTTTTTTCTGAACTTCCACCGCTTGGACCTTCCGGGGGTCGACAGTCTTGATAAAGTCAAGCAAACCCATTTCTACAAAATAAACACCAAAAGATTAGACCTCATAAATAATAAAAAAATCCCACCGAAGGAAGTAACACCCACCCGTTCCGTCAGGCCTCTCAAAGGCCGGATAAGTATTTTCATCAAACAGATAATATGGGCTCAAACCCACAAGACACAAAAAGCACTCCGGATAACGGCGGAAAGGAGCTTTGTTGTTCTCCAGGAGCCTAACAGTCTGCTCTTGGCGAGCGGTAAGATGGGGAGCCGGATCTTTCTCCAACACGCCCCCCACATACAAGGAGACGGGGATAGGAAACACTTTAGCATCAACCCAGAAAAAATGATCGAACCAATTTTTAATGGAGTCCGGGGGTTTCGGGAAGCAAGAAGGAGATGATGTGGAATGTTTTGCAAAGGAAAACAACCCGTCAATATATGTACGGGTATAGAATGCACGAAACACAGTTACCGATAGGGCAAGGTCAAGCACGCGCGTCAAAACCTCAAAATGAGATACGCGGGCAGCACCAAAAGGGGATAATTAGGAAATATGTATGCGGAAATATCAGAGAACAGCCATAAAAAATTTTGTGAAGGGAATCCTATAACCACAATAATCAAAAAACCTGGTATAAACACCCACTTTACCCTCAGGGAATTGAGTGATAGTTTTATCCCGCCCCGGAGCCACGGGATGAACTTCATCAGGAATATAATAGTTATTACAAAAGTTTTCTACCATTTCTCGAGTCATAATGGAATGCTTAACAACAAAGTTAGTCATTTTGAAGAGACGAGCAAAGAAAGATGCTAACCTGAATCTCGAAAAACCGTAGAAGTGAAGAAAATAACGCACGAAGGAAGGATACAGAATAAAAGCTTGAAGAAATTGACAATGGCAGAAAGGAGGTTTGTGAAAAATAAAACTGTAAAAATGAAGGGGGGTATTTATACCCTTGGTGTATTTACTCCTACCAATAGTCTGATGACGCCACGTGTATACCAATTATATAATCAATGGCAGCAATACATCTAGGAAATAGTTAAAAAGCTGTCAAAACCGTCAAATCAGCCAGAAGATAAAAGGACAGCAGCGCTCTACGTCAGCGGAACATCACCAACTTGATAAGGAAGCATCACGACATGAAATAGATAACTCCAGAAGCAAACCAGCAGCAACAAAGGAACCGGAAGTCTAGCATTGATCACCGCACGCAGGACATGATCCGCAGGCAATATCATACTAGACTGGGGGGACTTGATGACGTATAATAGGTATACCAAGCCTCCGGGCTTGGACCACACTATCACTTGGGCTTCTGGGCCCAACTTAGCAGTCATGGGCCGAAACTAAACCCAATCCTGCATTGGTCACGGCCCGGACACAGCAAAACGGACGCGGACCTAACTATAGGATACTTCCGTCCACGGAAAGCACACGCGTCCGTATACACGGTTATTACGGGACCTTGCCCGACAAGGGACCCACTCTGGCCACTACGAAATACTAGGAAACCCTAATACTAGACCCCTATAAATAGGGACCTAATACACAATGAACAGTACGATTTTCTCACTCTATACTCTCATACTTTCTCTCTCTACATGTTTACTTACTTTCACGCCGGAGTCTAACCGTGGGGTCCGTCCCCACGGTAAGGCTAACGGTTTTTATCTGATTGTGCAGGAAATCGTCACTTCTCTTGCTCTAATACAAAACCCAACGCTCAAATCATCTGGAAGCCCAATCCAATACAGGATTTGAGCTCAGGTCTATACCCGACACTTATTTTGTATTAACAATATGTGTCAAACAAATAGTGGTAGTGAAAAAAAGAAAGAGAAAATATGATTGATAGTGATTGGTGAAAATAACATGCCACATGTGTATGTGAAAGTTTTTATGTGAGTTAGGAGTGGATGTAGCATTGCTCGTTATTTATTTTGCAAATTATGTTTGGTAATAAGTTGACAAGAATGCCTTGGCAAATTTGAATTATAAGATAAGATTCCACAATTCCATGTTTAATATATAATTTGTATATGTTAATTCCAAATGAAAAGGCTTGATTGAATACGTTGCATGTTTTATAAGATAGATATCAAATGTAGATAAGATTAGCATCAAATTAAAAAGTTGATAAAGTACGTAAAGATTTGCTTTCTAAAATCTATTACATCAATTCATTTCTCATAACTTCTTAAAGGGAAGTGATTTGTGCATCATTTATTTTCATTCATACACCAATAATCATGCATACCGGTGTTGTACTGTGTGCATTACCGATGTCATTTAGTGATGTATGGATGAAAAAAAATGATGCACAAATCACTTCCCCTTCTTAAACTTATTTGATGTCTGCGTTTATGAGTTTTATTTTTGAAGGAAAAGAAAAAAAATGGAAAATTCATGTTTTAGAGTTTTTTTTAGAGAAAAAAGGAGGAGAGGAGATTTGACTAAATTTCTCTTCAAAACCATCTTTCCAAAAGTGGGATGATTTGGGAAGAAATTTATATTATGAAGTTTAAATAAGTATAATTACTTAAATGACTTAATATATAAAACATAACTTTTATATATAATGAAAGATATAATTGTAAAATCATCATTTATCTCTTTTTTCTCTTCTAACTGATTAAATTTCGTTCATTTTCTCTGCCCATTATTAATTCTTCTTTTCTTTTCTTTCATTTCAAAAGCTTTAGGAATTTCTTTTTTATTAATAATTAGTGTCTTTTTAATATCTCGAATGTATTTTTCAATTTTTCAGTAATAACCAACCGAAATGACTACCAACAACAACTTTTAGCTTCTAGCATCTTCGAAAGAGGTCACACTTGGACGATCGACAACTCGTGTTCACTTCGCGTTCATTTTGGCCAGAAATTAACATCAATGTCATTATAGGAGCCACCAATTACTTCAACCTTTGTTTGGAGACTAGTTATTCATTCGACAGATGTTATTCAATGTCGTAACTATGAGTCCTTGTTATATTAGTGTCTGTATTGTTTTTCAAACGAAGAAAAACATTTTTATTATACATATATAGTGGTTACAGAAAATTGACAAAAATATAACTCCAAAAAATTGACAAAGACTGATGAGATATTATACTGTCGTGGACATCAAATAACTTAGATTCAATATTGAACTGGTCTTTCCTTTAGGAGACTTTTTTTTTTGAACGGCAAATGGAATTTTATTAAAAAAGTGCTAGAAAGAAATTAGCAGACGATATACACGCAAAAACGATCCAACAAACAAAGAACGAAAAGGAATAGAAAAACTCTAACGAAACGAACTCGCAAAACAACCAAAGGCTATTAGAATTAGAAAGATCCCACCATGGCGCCAACTGAATTAACTCCCATGAACGAAACCGAACACCCGAGGCATCATACCAAAATAGCGATCTAACCGGCATCCTTTGTTTGTCTCGATAAGGCATTATGAAGAAGAATAGCTTCTTTAACGTTGCCATAATAACTCCAAATCTGAAGATCGCTAGGAAAATAATCTTTCCACGAACGTAGTTGCGCGAGAGAGAACAACCCGTGTATATTTCCATTGGGGTCTCTATAGCTCCATCGTTTATCAGAATCTATCTCGTCACTAGTTAGAGGACCAATATAATCAATCCACGAAGAACCAGACTCAACAGCAATATTTAAATCATTACCCGGGGGTGTAGATGGAGGCGCAATGATGGAGTCTTTTTCAGGAGCAATAACTGGCGTAACATCCTCATTATCATCAGTGGTAACATTACCACAATCACCCTGAGAATGAACTCCAAGAATCTCACCAGCATCATCTTCCAAATTCTTTTCCATGCAATCCTTAATACACCCATCATTATACAAGACCGAATCATCACGAATCTCGCCTTCTTCAAAGGAGTCCACAAGATCACTTTCCACCCCACGAACATCCTCCTCTCGCAAAACCCGACTAGAAGGCGACACCGAATCATTGTTAACATTCTTAGGGGAATCTGAATCACAACTATCGACATCCAAATGCTCCTCATTTTCCAAACTTTCATCCAAACTAGGACCCTCTGCATCCTTCCTTTCCAGAGGATTAGACTCGGAATTGACCTCCATCGATTCAATATTGGGCGCCCAATATGCAAACTCAGTAGCGATAATACGATAAGTCCGATTACGATATGAAACTATAAAGGACTCTATCACACGATGTAAAGACTCTGTAAGGACACAAACCTTCCCATGAGACATTGGTCCATCACTTACCATATCCGTAAACACGCTGCTTCCCCACCGACCACCCAACTTCTTATAAACCTCTGGAGCCCATGATGCCAATGGCAGACCCACCAGGTCTATCCAAACACATCTTTCATCTGGAATAAAATCGTGAGAAACATCTTTGAACTCCAAAAATATCTCTTTTAACGCCTTTGAAGTCTTGACGCTTTCCACTTGATCCATAGAGACTTTGGACCCGTTTCATCTGATCAACAAGATTTAGGTTTTAACCGATTGTTTATCGTTATAAAAACACAACTTAATGTGCGTATCAATGTCAAGGCCTTTACTTGCCTTTACTATATGTGTAATTTTTTTTCAATAAAAGCTCTTTATTTGATCGTGCATTTCTGTGTGTGTTTCTGAGGCCATCTTCCAAGTAAAAGTTAATTCTCTATGTTTTTATTTTAAACTTACCTTATGGTTTCTATATCTGCTTTGTAATAACATTTTATTATTAGTTATCCATAATTTCAAAGATTTTAACTAAATTACAAACTTAATCTTATATGTATTTTAAATCTACCATCTTTGGTTGTGTGTTTTTATTTTTGAAATTAATATATTCTAAATAAAATAAGCTTTACACTTTTAGTACTAGTAACTTTTTAAATATGGATAAAAAATCCATAATCTTTACTTCAAAAAAAATTTGTTACTATAAAAAGTTTTATAAAAACATGCATGCAACTCTGTAAAACGTACAAATAGATTTTTATCCATATTTAAAAAGTTATTAGTACTAAAAGTGTAGAGCTTATTTTATTTAGAATATATTAATTTCAAAAATAAAATCACACAACCAAAGATGGTAGATTTAAATATATATAAGATTAAGCTTATAATTTAGTTAAAATCTTTGAAATTATGGATAACTTGATAATAAAATGCTATTACAAAGCAGATATAGAAACCATAAGGCAAGATCAAAGTAAAAACATAAAGAATTAACTTTTACTTGAAAGATGGTCTTAGAAACACACACATAAACACAGTATCAAATAAAGACCTTTAATTGAACAAAAATTACACCCATAGTAAAGGCCGGTAAAGGCCTTGACATTGATATGTACTTTAAGTTGTGTCATTATAACGATAACAATTGGTTAAAACTTAAATCTTGTTGATTAGATGAAACGGGTCCAAAGTCTCCTAAAGAAAAGACCAATTCAATATTTAAGGCCATAACATGAATATTTAAATCCCCGTGTTTCTATGAAACCGGAATGAACTCAAAAGCTCATCCAGGAATGATGGAAAAAAGTTATTTGATGTCCACGACAGTATAATATGTCATCGCTCTTTGTCAATTTTCTTGAGTTATATTTTTGCTAAAGTAATGATTAGTGTCTTTTTAGTATCTCAAAAGTATTTTTCGATTTTTCGGTAATAACGAACTAAAATGCCT
The DNA here is from genome assembly GCA_026074375.1 of Tanacetum coccineum. Taxonomy (NCBI): domain Eukaryota; kingdom Viridiplantae; phylum Streptophyta; class Magnoliopsida; order Asterales; family Asteraceae; genus Tanacetum; species Tanacetum coccineum. The sequence continues at coordinate 150,598 of BQNB010000139.1, read as the reverse complement.
GCCATAAAAAAACTTTTAGCTTATAGCATCTTTGAGAGATGTCACATTTGGACGAGCAACTTGTGTTCACTTGGCGTTCCTTTTGGCCAGAAATTGTCGAAATTAATTAGCATCAATGTCACTGGAAGCCACCAATTACTTCAACCTTTGTTTGGAGACTAGTTGTTCATTCGTGTTCATTCGACACACCTTATTCAATGTCATAAATATGAGTCCTTGCTACCTTGGAGTGTGTATCGTTTTCCAAACGACGAAGAGCATTTACTATAATGCGTAGTGGTTATAGAAAACCTGTCCTTTTTCATTCTAACAATTGATGTACATGCACCTGTGGAGTTTTGAAAATAGGCCATGAAATGCAGCAGCAAACTAACCCGAACAACATTCATTAGACCTATTCTAACTGAATCAACTAAAGCCAAAACTCCAACTTTTTAAACTGACACATTAGCACCCCTCGTGTTTTGATGATTAAAGAAGCAGCTCTCAGTCCCAGATATTTGAAGATGGTTGTGTTTTCCTTGCGATTGTTAGCTAAAAGAACATCACATAAGTACAGATACATATAGATATGTTTAAAACAGCTCAACAAACTAAAGAGAAGTCATATAGACGAAAGGTCCATATCGGCATATCTATATTGTTGATATATCTTCATACTTTGTGAATGGTAATTGTCGCAACTTTCATTAGGTGGGACAAGTTACCTCCCACCCAACTTATGTGTACTTATAAACTACATTTCAACTTACTCTACACAAGCAAAATGACACTATATATATTGCATATATTATAATTACCAAATCGAGGAGAGTCAAAGCAATCTCTATGTGAACATGAAAACAAAAAAAGATAGCATACAAGGACTTCGCTCCCCAAATTTTAAGGGATGGGAAGTCTTACTACACCACGGATGTCTTTTTTTATGGATAACCAGAAGAAAGATGAGTCGAATACTTTAAGCTTGCTTGTTGAGGAAGAGAGTAGTGCACTGGTCCAGAGTATCATCAGGGCTTGTAACTGGAAAGCAAACAACAATCAGTTGGCAACTTTTAGAGTTACTCACAGTTGTTATAATGAACTTGCAACATTAGACCAAGAAAACAGCTCATAGATGCTTAAAAGGGACATATAAGTGTTTCTTGAAGGGCCTAAACTTTCATCATTTTTTTTGTAAGTTTGTAATAATGTCCATGAGCAATACACAAATTTGAATCCATGGGATATTGATAAGTCCAATTACCAATACAATTTAGAGGTGGCGATTTCGATCCATTTATCAAAAATGGATCGGTTTTGGGTCATTTTGATCTCCAATGGGTCAAACAGGTGACATTTAGAAGCATAGCCAAAAACAAAACAGGGCAATGGGTCAAACAGGTTGAAAGTCACCCTAAGTGTTTAATGAATGCTAACAACTTCCCAAATTGCTTATTCATATATATAATATTGATTATCAATTCAGTAGCATATTTTTGTAATAATCAATTCAGGGCAACCAGATTCGCGTTCAACCCCACTTTGACTTGTTACAGGCCCGGTTTGAACCCACAAGAACCCCTCATATGGTAAAAGAAAGAGAAGGTGTTTCAA
>BQNB010000139.1:75987-147949 GCA_026074375.1 Tanacetum coccineum | reverse complement strand
TACTATAAAAAGTTTTATAAAAACATGCATGCAACTCTGTAAAACGTACAAATAGATTTTTATCCATATTTAAAAAGTTATTAGTACTAAAAGTGTAGAGCTTATTTTATTTAGAATATATTAATTTCAAAAATAAAATCACACAACCAAAGATGGTAGATTTAAATATAATAAGATTAAGCTTATAATTTAGCTAAAATCTTTGAAATTGTGGATAACTTGATAATAAAATGCTATTACAAAGCAGATATAGAAACCATAAGGCAAGATCAAAGTAAAAACATAAAGAATTAACTTTTACTTGAAGGATGGTCTTAGAAACACACACAGAAACACAGTATCAAATAAAGACCTTTTATTGAACAAAAATTACACCCATAGTAAAGGCCGGTAAAGGCCTTGACATTGATATGTACTTTAAGTTGTGTCATTATAACGATAACAATTGGTTAAAACTTAAATCTTGTTGATTAGATGAAACGGGTCTAAAGTCTCCTAAAGAAAAGACCAATTCAATATTTAAGGCCATTCAACAAATTGGTCATGGAAAATGATTGGAACATGAATATTTAAATCCCCGTGTTCCTATGAAACCGAAATGAACTCAAAAGCTCATCCAGGAATGATGGAAAAAAAGTTATTTGATGTCCACGACAGTATAATATGTCATCGCTCTTTGTCAATTTTCTTGAGTTATATTTTTGCTAAAGTAATGATTAGTGTCTTTTTAGTATCTCAAAAGTATTTTTCGATTTTTCAGTAATAACGAACTAAAATGCCTGCCATAAAAAACTTTTAGCTTATATCATCTTTGAGAGATGTCACGTTTGGACAAGCACCTTGTGTTCACTTCGCGTTCCTTTTGGCCAGAAATTGTCGAAAGTAATTAGCATCAATGTCACTGGAAGCCACCAATTACTTCAACCTTTGTTTGGAGACTAGTTGTTCATTCGTGTTCATTCGACACATGTTATTCAATGTCATAAATATGAGTCCTTGCTACCTTGGAGTGTGTATCGTTTTCCAAACGACGAAGAACATTTACTATAATGCGTAGTGGTTATAGAAAACCCGTCCTTTTTCATTCTAACAATTGATGTACATGCACCTGTGGAGTTTTGAAAATAGGCCATGAAATGCAGCAGCAAACTAACCCGAACAACATTCATTAGACCTATTCTAACTGAATCAACATTAGCACCCCTCGTGTTTTGATGATTAAAGAAGCAGCTCTCAGTCCCAGATATTTGAAGATGGTTGTGTTTTCCTTGCGATTGTTAGCTAAAAGAACATCACATAAGTACAGATACATATAGATATATGTATGCATTATGTTCAAAACAGCTCAACAAACTAAAGAGAAGTCATATAGACGAAAGGTCCATATCGGCATGTCTATATTGTTGATATATCTTCATACTTTGTGAAAAGTAATTGTCGCAACTTTCATTAGGTGGGACAAGTTATCTCCCACCCAACTTATGTGTACTTCTGAACTACATTTCAACTTACTCTACACAAGCAAAATGACACTATATATTGCATATATTATAATTACCAAATCGAGAAGAGTCAAAGCAATCTCTATGTGAACATGAAAACAAAAAAAAGATAGCATACAAGGACTTCGCTCCCCAAATCTTAAGGGATGGGAAGTCTTACTACACCACGGTTGTCTTTTTTTAGGGATAACCAGAAGAAAGATGAGTCGGATACTTTAAGCTTGCTTGTTGAGGAAGAGAGTAGTGCACTGGTCCAGAGTATCATCAGGGCTTGTAACTGGAAAGCAAACAACAATCAGTTGGCAACTTTTAGAGTTACTCACAGTTGTTATAAGAACTTGCAACATTAGACCAAGAAAACAGCTCATAGATGCTTAAAAGGGACATATAAGTGTTTCTTGAAGGGCCTAAACTTTCATCATTTTTTTTGTAAGTTTGTAATAATGTCCATGGGCAATACACAAATTTGAATCCATGGGATATTGATAAGTCCAATTACCAATACAATTTAGAGGTGGCGATTTCGATCCATTTATCAAAAATGGATCGGTTTTGGGTCATTTTGATCTCCAATGGGTCAAACAGGTGACATTTAGAAGCATAGCCAAAAACAAAACAGGGCAATGGGTCAAACAGGTTGAAAGTCACCCTAAGTGTTTAATGAATGCTAACAACTTCCCAAATTGCTTATTCATATATATAATATCGATTATCAATTCAGTAGCATATTTTTGTAATAATCAATTCAGGGCAACCAGACTCGCGTTCAACCCCACTTTGACTTGTTACAGGCCCGGTTTGAACCCACAAGAACCCCTCATATGGTAAAAGAAAGAGAAGGTGTTTCAACTATTTTAAAACTTTTAAACACTTCAATGTGGCAACTGGCAAGCATGGGATGGAGAGAGTATATGATGTCAATAATAATAAATCGAGCTAACCTGTGTGACCAACAGTTCGTGCGGATTCATAGATCTCATGATCATTTCCACCCTGATCAATAAAAGTTAATGAAGATTATATTAAAATTTCACGCAACGCATCTGTTAGTAGTCTATCAAGAAGATATTAAAGGAATACCAAAAAATATCGACAGAAAATTAGAGAGCTACCTTGTAAGTCTTATCTCCAAAGAAGTGAATCTCTTCAAATTCATCCAAGTATTTCAAGCAATAAGTCTTGTCCCACCCTTGTGGAAAGGCCTATTATTCATATTATCCAAAAGAGATTAGTGAATTTAGTAAAAAAGCAGAATTCATCATCTCATGTTTTTCATACTTAAAAGTTACTCACATCAAAGCTAATTTGGCCACCAATGGAAAACGTAAGGTTGAGATGGGCAAATTTTTCTCGAAGGATTTCCACCATTTTTGGGCGAATATTGTGAACCTGAATTGCAATTTCTTGTCAAAATCAAAATGTAAATATAGAATTTTGTTGCAAAGGAATAAAATTTGTGTACCTTATCATATCTCTCAAACTCATCTCTTTCTTCTTGACTGCAGTTTCGCCCAATTGGCGAAACATTGATCATCCCACTTCGGAACTCAATGAAAGTTCCCCTATAATTAAGAGGTTCCGTTAGTATGCGATAAAGATGATCAACTGCTGCAAGATTCTATGTTTTCACTAACCTTTTTATTGGGATGTCTAAATCAGCTATGTAATGAAGGGTGAAGTTGACAAAGTCCTGCATGATGTTGCGTACGTTTACTTAGCAAAATATAACCCCAGAAATTTGACAAAAAGCGATGACATGTTATACTGCGTGGACATCAAATAACTTATGTCCATCATTCATGGATGAGCTTTTGAGTTCAATTCGGTTTCATAGAAACACGGGGATTCAATATTCATGTTCCAATCACTTTCACCCATGGGATTCACTTGAAGACTAAGGGAGTGTTTGAACTTGTTTGAACAGAAACTTGCAGCTTGAATATAACAGGTTTTAAACGTTTGGGTAATAGTGATTATGATTGTAGCTTTGATTATTCAGGTCAAAATAATCAGATTTGAAGAAGCATGAAGTTTTTTTGTAAGATAAGTGATTATTAAAATGAATGTAAAATAACCTACATATTCTTAGGCTCTTGCCTTTAACTAACTGATTATGGTTATCTAATGTTTGATTTTTGAAGTTGCAATAATCCAAACACCCCCAAGTTGTGAACACTTTGTGTACGCATAAGAAAACAGAACTAAGTTCTTGTACCTTGATATTGTCATCCCCTAGATGCGTCTTCAGGCTCTGCACAAAACACATCAAGAAAGATTTGGTCGATTAAGATACAAAAAGGTACATAACATGTGTAGTGTTTAGAAAATGTTTCAGCTTCTTTTCTATGTTTCAGAGCATACCTGTGTTCCAGCTAGCTTTCCATCCTTGTAGGCCACAAGGCCGTTCTCAGCAAACACATAATCATAGTCATCTATAACTGCATAGGCAATCAAAATAGATTGTTAATTTATACAAAAAGAAATGTTCTAAACATAGTTATCAAAAGAGGCAAGAACTTTTTGCCAAACAAATAAGGAAAGGGTGGTAAAACAGAGAATCAGATATTTGTATATAGGCCGACTTCAAGAACTCGAGTCTTATCCATGTTAAGAAATGAATAAAATGAGAGAACTACATCCAAAATTCCGTATGTAATAATTAACCTTCAACATTAAAATAACGTGGAAGAGAGCAGAGTTACAGAAAATGCTAAATTTTTTATCAGAATCAACAACAGAGGCGATGTAGCATCAAGCACTATATGCACGAGATCGTTTTCATGACCTTGTGCTTCGCTTTGCTATATTGCAGAAAGGAAAACGCTATGTTAAGATAAGGAAGATGTAGATGACCTGTTGACCCTAGCTGTTCTGATATCTTAACAAGGTCAGATCCTCCAACAATCCCAACCGGAATAACCTGCAAGTAGGAAAAACTCAAGACGGTGAATAATGCGAAGGAACAAGAAGATTTGATAATAAAACCCGTCAATGTCATGTACCTTCCGCAAATCCTGCATGAATTTCAACATCTTTGGAGTAACCACCTGCAATTTCAAAGTGTAAGACATCATACATGCAAACTGGATGCAGTAAAAGACTTGTGGTGGAACTGTTTCTTCCTTATCGTAACCACATTAACCACTACAAAACTCGTTATTTTCAAGAGTAACAAATGAAACTTTACTCTATGAAGGCAGATGTATATCGTTTAATAAAGTTCTGAATTTTCAAATTTACCTATTTGTTGCAAACACAAACCCTACAGGCTACAACTTAATTTAAGTGTGAAAATCGCGGATTTATTTTTACCTAAATGCTTCTTAACATTAAAATTTAATTATATTGGAAAGATACCATCTAGTAAATCATGTTTAGTACTGTAATAAGGATTATGATTTACTACTATTCCTTCATAAAGAAAGTCACATTTACTGAAAAAGCTTATCGGATCCTATAAATTCAATAAACATAGTAACAAGTATATAGGTGTACCTTCCGTGGAGCGGTAAGAGTGCCATCCACATCAAACAAAGCAATCAAACCCGATTGTCTCAAAGCCATCTTCGATCTAAATCTTACTGCCATTAAGCATCAAAAAACAAAATGAATAAACAAGCAAAAGGTAATTATTTTAAGATCTGTGAAATAACTAGAATCAAAAAACAGGTAGTATCAAGAATTACATCAAACCAACCAAATTATGCTAGGATGTTATGCTAATCGGTTGTGGAACAATGATTTTAGATCCCCAAATTTTCAATTTAATGGCTACAAGTATACTGATAGAACACGACATGGCACGGTTTAATCCAAAAACCACCGAAAGTGGTCGGTGAACATTTATTACCAGTACTAATCTAGAAAAGAAGGTAACTTATCCAAATTGTAATTATCAACCTTTGGATCAGATTTCCCAATAAAAGACGGCACTAAATTAAGGAACTTTTTGCCGAAAAGAATAATGTGTCAAAATTTCTCTTCACTAACTTTGAACGAAAGCCAAATTTTTACATGAGGGTAACAAAACTCCTGCTTTAACTTCGAAGATCCATTCTTAGTGCTAGACATCTCTCTCGCTATCAATGTTTACATTTCTCATCTAAGTTCTTTGATCGGTGGCGATTATAACTTAGGAAATGATATATGAAACGGACACTAGCAATGGTCCACCACTAATGTATCGTATATAGATCTAGAGTGGTGATATATGGACCTAACAATGAGACCTACTAATAGACCTATTCTATTCATTTTTTGGGATGAGGATCCTCTCAAGTTTATCCTCTCATGTTGGTCAAGTTGAACCAATCAACAACATGAAAATGATAAAATGGGACCACCACTAATTAATGGAAATAATTTACTATTTTGTCTCATCTCATATTATCACTAACATGAGAGAACATGAGAGAGTTAAACATTAGAGGATCTCAATCCCATTTTTTGACAAGTGTCATACACTTCTTCTCTTTCATCATTTCCCACCAATCAACTATTTAAATCCACCAATCACATCTTTAGGTCTACTTTTAGGTTTAGGTTTAGGTTTTAGGCACACAAATCATTTCTCATAGATCTATATCACAAATCACAATCAAATCAGTCGCCATTCAAAAGAGGTGCACGGGGTCGAGGTTTCCCAGCCGATTTAAACTTTTTGAGAAAGATAAATGAAAAGCTTAAACTTTTACCCAAGTGTTATCAAATTTAATGCATCACATTTCAATTCATAAACCTAATGTATCAAAAAGATGAACAAAATCCCCACTTTAACTTCCACGATCCATTCGTAATGTTCAGCATCTCTCCCGCCATCAATGCTAGGCATCGGTGGTATTCCAAACTTATCCTATCTAAATCTATATCACAACCAAAAATAAACAAGTCCTACATTTTTACCTAAGTAATTCAAAATTACTGCATCGCATTTGAACTTATAAAAGCATCCACTATGTTAAACCTTTTTAAAGGTTTTTATAAACCTTTTCGTTTTATAGACGGATCCTACCCCTACCCACCCACCGGGGTAAACCCGATCATAAATCTTTATAAACATCATACATAATCCAAATGCATTAAATTATGAAGAGGTTGAATATTCTAGACCAATTCATGCCATGAAATGGATGCTCAGTGTCGTTTACAAGTTGTTAAACCTCTTCATCTTTTTATAAACCTTTTCGAAAACTAGCCCAAAAAACCATAAAGATCTAATATCGCAGCAATCGAACACAAACAACAAGCCTATTATTCACCTCAATTCCAGTCATAATAATGCTATAAAAACAGTTAAAAGTGAAATCTTACCGCGCAAATTGCTGATGAATGTAGAAATGTGGTTCAGTTGAAAATGAGATCTGTTTGTGAAGATTTAAAGATATCTGTTGTTGCTGAAGTGAGACTCAAAGGTGTGTGTGATTTGGGATCTCTAATACTAGTAGCAGATTTAAATGTGGGACCTACTTGCTTATTTGGCTACGTAGTTTGTCCAATCAAATCTACTTATTCTTGTTTCATGACTATTGTTGACTAAAATACCAAAATAGTGTTTTTCTAAACAAAATTAAGGGGGTGTTTGGCATTGCGTTATAAATCTGATTATCAGATTATTTCATTTAGGAAACACAAAAAATCTGTTTAAGGTGTTTGACAGACCATGTTTCAAAACTGATTATTTGCGTTATTGGGCCATGAAAACGGAGGTTTGTGGCTGCAGGTGGCATGTTACTTTTTCAAAACGTGAGACACTTCTTTTTTTAAATTACATATTTGTCATTGATATATTTCCTATTAATTGTAAGTTGCCATTAATATATTTTCTATTTTAGTCATCCACCTACTAGTTATTTGATTATTACAATAATAAACAACATAATCAAATCCAAACACTACATTTTAAAATCACGTTTTATAAAAGCTTATTATCTGATTATCCATTTTTAAAACACATAATCTATTTCAGATAAGCAATCTCAAACACCCCCTAAGAGTTAATTACATGTTTGGTTCTTGTGATTGTCTCGAAGTTGGATGATTGGTCCTAAAACGCAAAAAATTAGACCAATGGTTCTTATGGTTGTCCCAATTAGGTTGATTGGCCATTTGACCGATTTCTCATCTGACTGCACGTTAACGTCGAGGGCATTTTCGTCACTTCATAGTAATAATACCACAAGGACCATATTTGAAACGCCCATTTTTTCCTTCTTTTATTATCTCCTGCCAAAAAACATTGTTCGTGTTTTACTATTTCCCTTCTTCTTTGTCCCTCAACACCAGCTGTGAACTAAAACTCATAACATAATGAATTCACCCCCAAATTACGAATGAAAATAATTACTTGATATTGATGATTCCGATCTCCCACTAACCCCTGTTCTTCGTCCCTGCAACAACCACTTACGTGAGACAACCTGTTGATAATTTAGAGGAAAATCCGGTTAGGATAATACCCGGTCCTGCGGGTATTATTCAAGTAGCCAAGCTCCGTAAATAATCGGATATTTAGGAATATGAGGATGAGTCTGTATTGTCGACCCAAATATATTAGGAAAGTTGTTGAGGATGTAGGCGAAGATGAGGAATTTAAGGGTGGGTCATGGGTTAGCGCAATTGAGTTTGTTAATGCTAGTGGTGGGGGGATTGTGAATGGGTGTTTAAGAGATATTGAGAACTATCTCAATGGGAAACTTGAGCAAGTTGTTGCAATAATCAAGTCTTGTACTCCGAATGCTCTTGGCGATCTTACAGTGACTCTGAAAGATCTCTCGGATACAATACCTTGTATAATACATCACAAAGTCATTAATGAGGGGGTTATGGAAATGACATTATTGTAGGAAGTGCTATAATACTTGCTAATATTTCAAGCTTTTCTCCTAGACCATAAATGCATTACCTTAACATTACAATAAGAAACGTGCTTAAGATTTTCCACAAGGATACAGTTCCTGGTAATGGCAGTGGTGTAGGTGGGAGTGGAATGTTAGACGAAGAAGAAATGATAAAAATTGCAAGAAGAATAAGAAATGGCTGAATTGGAGTTGCAGGTTTGTGGGAATGTTACTAATCAAGAGGATCAATACAAGTTAGATGAGGAAGCATTAGACCTCGCATTAGAAGAAGAAACAAGGTCTAAACACGAGTGGTTGGAGAAATGTAGGCAAGAACAAGAAATTGACGAGGAACATGAGAGACAACTATGGGGCTTCTATGTGTAACATATCTAACAAGTAGCTATTACTGTATCAGTTTAAGTTGTATTAGTTTATATGTTATTATAACGAATTTAAGAACAATTTAGTTTCTTTATATTTGTTTATGCACATAAAATACAAGAGGAGTCCTAATATTGTCAAAGTTTCCAATTTGGAAATGGGAGTTTTGAATGGAAATGCAGTATGTAAATCATATCCAAACACCCTCTTTATCCAATGCAGTCAACTCATGTCATGAGCATTTGCAGTTTAACTTTAAAAAGTCAACTGGAAATGCTAAATGGGAGTTTTGAATGGAAATGTAGTCTACAAACATTTCAAACTACATTGTAAATGCTAAATGGCATGAGTTGACTGTAAAATGCAAATGCTCATGGATAATTGCAAATGCTAAATGGGAAAGTCAAACTGAAAATGCATTGGATACAGTCATATCCAAACATAATTTGAGTGATTGGAATGGAAATGCAGTCTGCAAACACTCAAACTACAAATTGTAATGGTAAATGTGATGAGTTGACTACAAACTGTAAATGCTCATGTATACAGTCATATCCAAACACCCATTTAGCATTTGCAATCAACTCATGCAGTCTGCAAATCATATCCAAACACCCCCTTTATCCAATGCAAATGGTAAATGGGATGAGTTGACTACAAACTACAAATTCTCATGGATACAGTCATATCCAAACACCCCTTTATCCAATGTAGTTAACTCATGGCATTTGCATTTGCAGTGACTTTAGAAAGTCAAACTGCAAATGCTAAATGGTTCAAACTACACTGCATTGGAATGGAAATGCAGTCTGTAAACACTCAAAATACAAACTATAATATTGTTACAAATATAAGTCAAATGAACTAAATTTATAGCAATCATGCATATTCATATACTAATTAACGGTAAATAGTTGTTTTACAACAAAAATGTACAGAATTACCAATTCAGATATTAATAATAAACATCCTAATGGAAAATATCCAAAGGTAGCAACAAAGGTAAAGTGTTTTTAAACATCAAAATAAAACATATACACTGCATTTAGTCAAGGTTTTTTGGACTTACTCTTTCTTGGAGCTGAAGTTGGAGCATTAGAACCATTAGGAGCTCTTAAACCAAGTACACATCTGGTCATGGCTATTTTCGTGTACCTTCTTGGAGCTGAAGTTGAAGCAGCTTGTGCATTAGAAGTGAAAGTGGAAGCAACTTATCTTGTAGGAGCTCTGGATCTTGTGGGTCTCTCCTTAAACATCATTATCTCAGCATTAGTGAGTGGATATTTAACATCATTAAACAAGACAAGATCTTCATCACCAAAAACCAAGGTTGCAAAAATCGTGAATCGTTAGCCGGGGGTTCGACCACCTTGTAGCTTGTAATCGGTCAAGGCGGGATTAATCGGCGATTAATTGGATTGGCATTTTTGGCAAAATTTGGGTAATTCCGGCAAGTTTTGTGTATTTACGTCGAGTTTTAGATATTATTGGCAATTTTTTTTCTAAAAAACAACTTGTAATATATTTAAGCAGTTAATATAAGTGATCAAAACAAGTTTACGGTGAGTTTTAGGTAGTTCCGGCAAGACTAGAAGGTTTCTGACAAGTTTGACGACCGTTGACCACCGTTGATCGCCGTTGACCACGGTTGACCTATTTGTTTGACCCTGTTACATTAATCGGCAAGGTTGGTGGCCTTGTAGCGTCTAATCGACGATTAATCGGCCTTGTAGACCTTGTTTTGCAACACTGCCAAAAACACATTCATCACTAGAAACATCTCCATCACTGGATATTTGAATCACTTCTGCAATTATTGGAATATATAAGGTGTTGTAGTTATCCTACTTGACTCAGTAAGTGAAAAGCTCGACTCAATACAACAAAATGCATACCTTTATTCACCTTCAAATGATCATGCTCTGCCTGCTTTGCCGCCTTTGCCTTTAGCATTCTACCAAAATCTACTTCAAGCTTTTTTATTCTGTTTTCAAGATCAAGATCATGCACTTTTCCCTTTTCCTTATCATCTAGAAATTAATAGGTTAAGACAGGTTAAATGTACATATACAATACAACATCTTATATATTCCAATAATTGCAGAAGTGAAAAGCTTGACTCATTACAACAAAATGCATACATTTATTCACCTTTAATTGATCATGCTCTGCCTGCTTTGCCTCCTTATCCACTTCAAGTTTTTATATTATATTTTCAAGATCATGCACTTTCCCTTTTCCTTTATCATCTAGAAGTTAATAGGTTAAGACATGTTAAATGTACATATACAATACACTTCCAAACAACCCATAAATGCAGTATGCAAATACTACACTAACCTTTCTCATATTTCATACACAAGTCTTCAAGTATCACATCAACTATGTCATCATCTAAATGTCACTTATTCTCATATTTAGCAAAAACATACTCAAGCATCTCATCAGTCACCAACAGCTTTGTATAATCCTTATTTGTAGCCTTTGAAGATTCTATCATTGATAAATATTTCCCTACTGAACATATTACGTGCAGACCATTAGGGGTGTTTTGGAGACCATTTGCAGACCATAAGAGGTGTTTGGATACCATTTTCAGACCAGTAGGGGTGTTTGAAACTACCATTAAAACTACATGTATAAAGTCTTAGACATATAAGGCAACATATTTTTTTGTACCCTCTAAACAAGAATAATGCAACAATGGGCTAACCTTTGATCATATACAGAACAATGCAAGAAACATACTAACCTTTCAACATAGCATAATTATATAAGTCGGCTAACATCTCATCAAATCCTGAGTTTAGCATACACATAATCTACCAAATCTACCAGTTGTTCCCATATTTAGCATACACATAATCTACCAAATCCTGAGTTTTTTCGACTTTGCTCCAATCTTGTTATGTCAATGCACGAATGAGGTTGTGATTAATATGGAATGATCAAATAAGCATAACGCAATAAATAAGCAAATGAATAACAAATATGTTGTTACACAAGAAACACTTAAACACTAACCATTGTTCTCTGGTTTCTTGTTGATTTCATCATTCCCATATGACATTGTTCTTTTTCTAAAGGAAAATCACGAATGAATTTTGTAATCTGGTTGTGGTTAAAAAATCACTTTAATTGAATACAGCCGACGACTTCGAGAGAGGAAACAAGAATGATTGATATGATTGATATAGTATGTGGTAGTTGTTGTACAAGTCAGATTAGTAAAAGCGGTAGTTAATAAGGGAATGAACAAAAAAAGGATGTTGCAAATATGTACTTGTGGTATTATTACTATGAAGTGACGAAATCCCCCCCCCCCCAATGTTAACGTGTAATTTGATGGGAAATCGGTAAAAGGATCTGTCAACCTAATTAGGACAACCACAAGGACCATTGGTGTATTTTTTTGCGTTTTAGGACCAAATATGCAATTTTAGGTAAACCACGAGGACCAAACATGTAATTAATTCCAAAATTGATGATTTTTTCTTTCTTTCTTTAAGTACGTTTATTTTTCTAGTGCAGTTATTCACGCATAGCGACGACGGTGTAAAGTAGTTGCAACTTTTTTATGTATATATGGTTGTGGAGTAAGTGAGAGTGTAGAAAATTAGTGATTTTTACTTTTCAGGCAGTCTCATCCGTGTAAGAATTAGGAATTCCTCTACCAACTCGTCCCAGAATGGGCGTTATGGCAAAGAACAAGAAGAAATTAAATTGTAAATATGTATTTAAGTAATTTTTTTAATTATGTTGCCTTTTGTAAGTAAAGGCATTTTAATCTAATAACATTACTTATTTTTTAAGTTATTTAAAAAATGTGTTTTCTCATACATAATATATGTATACCAAACTAAAATAAAATTGATATATATAAAGCATTAAATTTTTTACTAATATTAACTAACATATAAACACGGTAATTTTAAGTTCAATTGATGCTTCTAACCAATTAATCATGTGTTATGGTGACATAAGTAAGAAAAAAATAAATCTCTACTAGTATCAAAATGAAAAAAAATATTATTTTCCAATAATACCATCAATCTCAATTAATATTATCTTTATCTCTACCATATATATATATAAAATATTAAATTACAAATATGTCATTATGTCTTGCACAAATGTTGTCCGTTTATATTATTTCTAAAATTACCTAATTTATATATATTTTTCTTTTTTACATATTCATCCTAATTCGGTTCACTTTCCGATCACACTTCATTAAACTGGAATTCGTATGAGCAAACGTCAATTGTTAAACATTACACGTAACACTTAACCCCAATATCATTATAATTATTTGCGGCTATAAGATCACGTCGCTATGCACATGTACACGTCTAAGCATTTGAAAAAAGAAAAATGATTGAGAAAAATAAACTCGTGACTAAATATATGCTTGAATCTATATGTCAGTATTTCATTGGTTGTAGTAACGCTGCCCACTTTAGCATAAACTGGGTTTAAGCATATATTTAGGCATGAGTTTAATGATTTCTCTTGAAAAAATGTGTATATACTTTCAATATTTTGAAACTTTGAATTATTTCTATTGGTTTTTTTTGTATGATTTGGATACATTTGGTTCGTTTGTAAGTTATGAATGGTAAATTTATCATGTTCGCTTATGTATCGATTAAGTTTATGTATGCTTAGTCTAGAAAGTGTTCAAAAACCCCGTTTTGGCTCCAAAAAGGTTGCCGACACATAAGATAAGGTGCAATTTTTCGAAGAGAAAAAAAACTTAAAATTTCGATTTATGAGAAAATATGATATATACCATCAATGACACCGTACGATATTGGTACCACAATACTAGCTTGATACGATATTCGATATTCAATAGCGTGAAATAAGTAAAAAAAAATGGGTGTTGTTATTGATACACCACCTAGTGGATAATGACACCCCTTTAGCTTATTTTTACTCACTCAATAAGACGGTTTTCAATTGTTTTTGTTTCGTATTTTTTGTTCTTTAATACTCCGGACTTATCAAACTTTATATATTATGTTCCATACTTTCTGTAATTTTATAATTAAAAAATATTAAAAAAAATAAAAATAATAAGAAAAAGAGGTTAGGGAGTATTGATTTCTTGGAGGGCATGAAAACCTAAATGCATCGGAGGGCATGATTTCTTGTGCCAATAGCTTGAAAAAACTACCAAAAAGACTCTTGCACCAGAAGGTTGACAAACACCAAATTGTTGATGAAAAGCTTTTCCATTCCTCATCTCTTTCTTAATCAAGTGTTAATTCATATAAAAAGCTTTTCTAAAACTTTTTAGCATCGAAGAAGATTTTAGTGTTTAGCTTTTTGTTAAATAAAAATGAATACAAATAGAGTAAACTGCAAAAATCATCCCTGTGGTTTGTCAAACGTGGCACTAGTCATCTCTGTCTGAAACTATTGGCAAAAATCATTTTTGAGAGTCAAATTGGGATGAATTTTGCAAAAAGTTTTTCAAAAATCATCCCTCTAAAGATGTAAAGTGCCAAACGTTTCACCACTCATAGATGATTAGTGCCAATAGTATCGACTAGATATGATTAGTGTCATAAACTACAAACCACAGGGGTGATTTTTGCAGTTTACTCATACAAATATGATGTGTCAATATGTATTGGGGATGTTAGTAATAAATTTCAACATGCTGATTACTGAGTCAGAAGATAAACCACCTGTAAAATACATGACTGTAGTTTCATTAAACAAAAATCCGAAACACAGCTTTAAAATAAAAAAATATAACGTAAAATCCTACAGGAACAGCCACAAATGCTCGTTAAAAAATCAAAATCAGTTTCGGTTGCTTCATATATAGAGCCTCCAATGACAAACAAGTCTTGTTGTCCCTAGCCTCGTATCTTAACCTCTAGTCAGACCCTCCTATAATGGCAATTAATTTTAACTAAAACAATAAACTGCATGACTTAGTGTACTACTATGTGCAGCTTCCTCACTTGAGCCACTTTTATTTCTCATGAACTAGGGGACTGTATACCGGATACCACATGTTGCTCGTTACATACTCAACAGTTTCATCCTGCATCCAACATTAGAATCCTGATTAATTTTTATACATTGACGAAACAATTAAGTTTTAACGTTTAGAGTGTGGAGTTTAATCATACTCTTGACATGTTTGCGAGTTCTTTGGGTCCCACTTCACCCTTTCCTTCTGCTACTTGTTCAGCGACTGCTGCCCGAAGCACAGCAGCTCCAACTTCAGCAGTAATGCTTCTTATACTGTAATCATAGAACAAGAGTAATTAATGAGTTAAAAGACTATATTTTGATTATGAAAATTTAAAATTGTAAGTAAAATAATGAGAATGGTACCTGCCGATAGATGGATAGAATTTTCCCTTTTGGATCTCTTCGTCTGTCATATACGAGGCAAGACTGAATAGGAAAAAGTAATTGCAGTTAGCATTAAACAATTTGTTTCTGAAAAATGAACCAGCACTATGATCTTAATATAGTTCAATCTGTTTAGATCATACCATTCGGATGCAGCTTGCAACATTCCATCGGATACAATATGAGCACCAGAAAGTAGAGCTCCTAAACCAATCCTGTGTAGATAAAAAGAGATTTTAATAGAACCGAATTTATTGATTCTTCTGTTTTCTGAGATATGTTTAAATAACAATTAGCACTTACCCCGGAAAGAGATACATGTTATTTGCTTGATTTACATGGCCAATTTTCCCATTTGCTGCCCATGTGTCGATAAACTCAATTAGAAGTAGGGAAAAAGAGCTGAACCATGTATGATGTTGTCAGCAAGAGGTGGCAATTTGGGCAGGTTAGGTAACGGGTCAAACACTTTTGTAAGCTGTGGGTTAACGCAAAGTTATTTTTGTCTAAAACCATTAATAACTAACAAAACAGTTGTCAAATATGACCGGAAAATGTATAGGATAAAGCTTTTTGAATAATATTATCTAGGAGTTCTTTACATCAACGTACACTTTAGGACACTATGGACCCGTTTCATCTAATCAGCAAGATTTAAGTTTTAACCAACTGTTTGTTTGATAACATAACCTGAATTGATCTGCTCATAAGTAAATGGGCCAAAATTGTCACCTCCCGTGTCAACTATAGTAGAATTTTATTCAGAAAAATTGGAAAAGCTGAACAAATATACCAAGATCAACATTCTGAAAAGGGCTTCCACTTCCAAAAACTATGTTTTCTCCAGCGTGTTTGAAAGCATCAACAGCCGTGCATTCAGCTGTTTAATACATCATATATAAATCAATACCAAATTAACAGCTTCCATAACTGAAAAAAGTATTACAATGCCTTTACAAAGACAAACCATTATCTGTGGGATTTGACATGGCAAAAATAGCAGGCTTAGGGGAGTCAGAATCTCGCATGGCTTTGAGCACCTAGATATAATGTGACTTTGTGATTAAATGGACGCACCAAAAGAAAATTTAACAATTAAAAGATACACAAACTTAAATTTTGTACTCTCCAAAGTGGAAATAATAAGCACCTGCTCATTGAAAATTCCTCCAACTCCAGATAAACCAAGAAGGACATGAGGCTTGACATTTTTTACCTACAAAATATCAGAATTTGGTGTTTCAACTCCTCAAGAAACAGCAGAACATTGAATAGGGATGTAGTTTATAGTAAACAAGATGTCCCTAATCAATATTAGGAAGTTGAATTATTTTATAAAAAGATATGTACCACGTCAAGGAGACCAGATCCCTCCCGCAGTCCTATACTTTCAACCTCTGCAATGGCTTTTGCAAATGGTGCAGCCGATGGGTCAACACCACTTCTTTGCTTTGTGATCAAACCCTGCGACCAAAATTTTGAAATTGTCAGATGTGATAGTTTGTATCTTGGTGAAGAAAGCAGATATGTACTACACTAAGGACATATAAAACCATACATCTTTATCAATCAAGTAAAACTGGGGGTTTGCTATTGTTCCTGTCATTCTTGAAACAGCCTGATAGGCCATTTTAAGAACACCAAGCCCTGCACTGAAAACAATATACAGAACAAGAGGTTAAAAAACGCATATATATCAAAGATATGCACAATATATTAACATGAGATTGATAGCAATGTAAAATCGCTTTTGTCACTACCTTCCAGCTCCAACAACCACAATCTTTTGGTGTACAAAATCTGATATTGGACGACCTTGTGCTCTAACAACACCAAGCAGTCCAGCTAATGCCACACCAGCAGTTCCCTAAATACAGAAAATAACCAGTCTTTCTAAAAAAAAATCAGGGATAAAGGTAAAAGATGATAGATAGGGTCAAACCTGAATATCATCATTGAACATGCAGTACTTCCTTCGGTATCTTTCAAGAGTTTCAAAAGCCCACTTGAATTGAAAATCTTCAAACTGGTTCAATAAAGCAATTCAATGCGTATTCACACAAAAATAATACAAAATTAGAAAAATCTTATAAAAGATATGAACCTGAATAATAGCTTTGGGCCAGCGTGCATGAAGAGCTTCCATTAATTCATCCACAATTGATATATATTCTTCTCCTTCCAACCTTCGTTCACGTAGTCCTAAATCTGTCAAAAGTAATAACATGAACACTTATTTACACTACTCAACAAAAGATAACCTTAGGCCAAAAGATTTACGTGGCACTCATAACTAATGTGTGGCTACTTACACAAACGATCTTCTAGTAGCTTTTCATTGTTAGTTCCAACATCAAGCATGATAGGAAGGACCTGTGATAGCGAATAACAAATGAGATAGCAACCAAAATAAGATGACATGGCTTCATGCCAAGTATGACGTTTTAAGTGGTAAAATGGGTGGGCCGGGACGGTTAGGTAACGGGTCAGAATGGGTCAACTTTTACTGTAGTACGACGAATCAGGCTGGGTTGGGTTGACCTACATACACTCTCTTGTCCAGTTTTTTTTATATATAATTAGCTTGTTATTTATGATTACAGAAACAATGTGATTACATAATGAATCTTACTCTATGAATTAAGTCATTAACAGTTATAGTCTTATAGAGATTGTAGGCATTTTTAAATAGACTTAGAATTATATTCAACCCGATTGACATGTTCCCCTTTTGGCTAAAAAAGTATTTTACCTGTTTGAGATAAAACGCAACCCAAATCAACCCATTTATAAGTAAATGGGTCAAGATGGTCACTTATAGTTTAAAAGATATGTGTATGCAACCGAAGTTGACCTAGGCGGCCGATTTGGCCGATTTTGACCGATTTTTGACCGATTTTGACCAAAACGCCAAGTTTGGCCGAATTGCTACAAATCGTGGCGGTGGACCTCCGCCAAGCGATATATCACTGATATATCGGCCGCCATGACCGATTTTTACAACACTGCTCATAACTAATGTGTGGCTACTTACACAAACGATCTTCTAGTAGCTTTTCATTGTTAGTTCCAACATCAAGCATGATAGGAAGGACCTGTGATAGCGAAAAAATAAGATGACATGGCTTCATGCCAAGTATGACGTTTTAAGTGGTAAAATGGGTGGGCCGGGACGGTTAGGTAACGGGTCAGAATGGGTCAACTTTTACTGCAGTACGACGAATCAGGCCGGGTTGGGTTGACCTACATACACTCTCTTGTCCAGTTTTTTTATATATAATTAGCTTGTTATTTATGATTACAGAAAAAATGTGATTACATAATGAATCTTACTCTATGAATTAAGTCATTAACAGTTATTATAGTCTTATAGAGATTGTAGGCATTTATAAATAGACTTAGAATTATATTCAACCCGATTGACATGTTCCCCTTTTGGCTAAAAAAGTATTTTACCTGTTTGAGATAAAACGCAACCCAAATCAACCCATTTATAAGTAAATGGGTCAAGATGGTCACTTATAGTTTAAAAGATATGTGTATGCAAGTAGTATATCACATTACTTCAAGTCTTGACATTAAAGAAAACATACCCTTTGTGGATTGATACCAGCAGCAGCCACATACATATCAAGTTTTCCAATAGGAATTCCAATTCCCTGTACCCCAAGATCACCTAAGCCCAGAATACGACTGCCATCTGTAAGCACTACCATGTCTACCTGAATAATTTGTTTACATCTAAACTCAGTTAATCACCAATACCCACATTGCAACTGATTCTACCAGTTACGTCCATCAAATGTTACTTACTCAAAACCTAAAAAAATATGCAGGAATTTAGTATAAAGGGGTGTTTAGATTTGAGATTTTAAACTTATCATCTGAATATCAGATTTTAGTGTTTGGATAAACATATTTGAGTTCTCAACCTACGTTTGTAAAAGGATCACAGAATACATATAAACACACTTGGAATTGATGTCATACCTCGCGAGCTGGCCAGTTATAAATTATTGACATCATCTCTCCTTTATCTTTAGCACTAAAGTACATTCCACGTGGGCGTCGAAACAATCCTGAATAGTTTTGGCATACCAAACCTACTGTAGGCGTGTAAATAATTGGAGCAAAATCTTTAATGTTATCAATTAGTACCTGAACAGCAAAATATACAACATTATTATATATTATTACTATCAGTTTGATCATTCATACTTAATACTATTGAAACAGTTACCTACTTTGTAGTATAATGTCTCGTTCCTGTCATGTAGTCTATTCAAGATTCTCCATTTGGCCAACGCTACAATATTATCGGGTTGACCAGCTGTATTCTTTTCCAAAGATCGATATGAATCCACTAGCAATAGAAATTAAGATATTAGTGGAGTAAGGTTAATGCTATTCTTTTAAGTAATCAAAGTTAAGATATATGAACTCACTAAATCGCTCATATTGTTGTTCAAATGATATGACACGAGGTGGAAGGAGACCACGAAGACCAAGTCGGTCTCTTTCTGTCAGAGGAAAACCAGTATCCTGCTCGGAAACACAATTACACTAAGTATAATCATCTAAATCACAAAGCAGAAAATTTATAAAAACCTCAAGTGTAACACTAATTTCTGTGTATTAACATTTGACAGCATGTTATCGTCTATAATATTTTTATTTTTTCTTAATATTAACATTAAGTTGAGACAGCATGTTATCAGTAGTGGACTATAACACAAATCACATGTCAATGATGACATGGTACATGACAAAATATGCTCGTAAATAAAGCTTAGCATTGCTTTTTATTTGATCGGCCCTCTTAGTCTCCAACAAGTTAAAGGAAAATGCAATTCTGAAGTATGAGACGTGCACTTACCAAAGAGAATAAGAGCACGAATATACTCAGGTTAGTTTATGATATCCTAACAAGGAACGCATGTTTCCTCTTTCAGGAATGAGGAAAAAGTTGCACTTATCACTACTTTTTGGAACACAGACGAAAAGAGTGATTAGCCTTTCACACCATTATCTTGCAGTACATTTCTATAGCCAGTATGTTCTTCTCGTTATACTCTAACATGTAAGTTTTTCTTACTATTTTCTGCCCATAGATAGCAAGATGGTTGATTATAACCCGGTCATGTGCAGATGCGCATAATAGTTTTCAACAAGTAAGTTTATTATATCAGACTGAAGTTGAAAACCAGCACTGGACATGTGAACTTTCTTTCATTATATGCAAATCACCCGTCGAATAAAATGGTTGTGTAGAGACACCAAAACTAACATCAAGCTCACATATAACTAATTTTTCAAGAAGAAAAAAAAAAGGTGTCCTGGATGAGTGAGCATGTGTCCCAACTTGTATCTAAAAAAAATAAATAAAGGAATGAGTGGCATTATAGTTTAAGGTGGTCCTCAATTCCTTATAGATTTGTCCCTTTTGAAGTTGACAAAGTTGTTAAAAGACTTTGAATAAAATAGTCAGTTTGATATCAAAAGTGTGTATGTGATATGCTCGACTTCTATGTGATATGCTGAACTTCTATGTTTGACGCCTAGTGTAAATTTTTGTTAAAAGTATTGATTTCTCTTAAACGAACCTGGTCCCGAGATTTTGTGTCACGCAAATACATGTCTTTTACAGTTAGTCTAGTAATATGTCAAAAGAAATACATGTCTTCTTATAATTTTAATGAAATCGTAACTTTTAGTTCATTTTTTTTTCCTTCATAGCCACGCAAAATTGTGCACATGATAACTTAGAGTCTCGGGTCCGCCCCTGTGATATGTAATTATTAACAGCAATACCCCATCATCCCGAGCGGGTACAAGGAAGGTAGGATACCCCGGGTAAACCATAGAGTAGGCAGACTATTCGAAACCGGCAAGTGTATGTGTGAGGCTAAATGTGCGCAAATATGACATTATATATATTAACCTCTATATGATATCAAGACTTCACCAATTAACAACATACGCGTAAAATAATCACAAACAACATATGAACACAAAAATAATCGAATCAAAAAATAAAAATATATGACAATTACGTATTATATAACGCATTGACAAACCTTATTAAACCAAGGATCATGAAGAATATCAGCTCCACGCTTTCGCACAATACACGGACTAGGAACCGTAGACGTCGACGCCACAACACCAAACATCCTCAACGTGCCCGCCACCTTTGCAGATCGAACCACTGCTCTTCTCCACATGTTTCCTTAAAAACCAAAACAAATACAAAACAAAAATGTTTTTTTTTTCTTTTTCTAACGTTAACCTCACACAGAAACAAACACAGATAGTGTAGGTTTGTTGGAATAGATAATGCAAATCTATAAGACAAATGGCATGATATATATAGAGATGATTAGATGTAATGGATTAATATGTGGATATGATGATATATGATCAGTTGAGTTGAAACAAGAAGACTGCCCAAGATTTACGGGCAGGTGAGGGAATGTGAAGGAATCGAGTTCCGGGCAGGGGAGTGTACGGTTGAGGAGAACTGACCGGATTCGATGTCAAGGGGGGAAATGGTCGTTTTGAAAGGAGGGACGCACATTTTTTAGCATATATTGGGGACACGCATGTTTAGGGTTCGCCGCGTTTCTTCACTTTATTACATTTCTTATCCCCTTTTTATTTCACTTCCTATTTTTTAGTGTCTTTTTAGTTTTTACTATTATTTTTTTACTTTAATTATTATTATTTCCTTCGTTTCAAAATTATTCTTCGTTGAAAAAAAAAACAAAACAGTTTAAGACTAGCATCATAACTTTTTGAAATTTGATTATTCATTAGATTGACATATTTTTGAGTATTGAATCATGTATTATGAGGAATCCAATCACGTATTTTAGAGAATCAACACATTGAATAATTGAAATTCAAAAAGTTAGTAATTAAATAGTCTAATCCTAACGATGTACATACATCTCACAAAAATGACAAATAAAATACATTTTCAGATAATAAGCCCAAGATTATATTGACTCAAAATAAATATTTTTAATTTATAAATTTGGTAATGTTATATGCAAAATGTTGGTAATCGGTGATGTTGACTGTTTACATGTATCGCCATAAAGACAATGTGTGAAAAACAATGTATATGCACATTCAGTGGCATACTCAAAAGAATGTGCGTCAACACTACAAAAACGCGACCATTTTGTTAGCAAATGTCTCCCTCTTGGGATCGGCCGAGCAATGTATACGATAGTTGCGCCACGTTTGATATTGTAGAAATCAGAGGGAAAATGATAATTGTATTAATCAAATTCAATTAATTGTGTACATTACACAAGATTAAATCAGTGTTGCAAAAATCAGCCTAGGATGCCGATTAATCGGCGCCTAGGCGCTAGGCAGGGATTAACCTCCCTGATTTTCACTAATCGGCCTTATTAATCGGTTTGGTCAAAAATCAGTCAACATATCGATTAATCGGATAAAAATCGGCCGAATCGAGAATAAATCGGCCAAATCGAGAATAAATCGGCCAAATTGGGAACAAATCGGCCAAATCGGGAATAACTAGGCCAAATAACACAAAAATCGGCTAAATCGGCCAACTCGGTTGAAACGCCCCTTTTCCAGACTCGATATTTGACCCGAAATCAAAAACTTTTGCGGAAGCATTGTGACAACCCGAGAATTTTCGTTCAGTAAATTAGCCGTTTCCGTGTAGAAATTTGAATTTTTAAATGTTTCGTTTAACTTTACCGTTTAGTCGGGAAGTTGTTTCGTTATTATCTGAGAATCGTCACCGAGAGCGAACCGGGAAACCAAACGTTGTAGTATTTTGACAATAGCCACGTTTTTATGTTTTTAAGCAATATTTAAAATTCCGTAATTTTTCGTGATGCCGTTACATGTTTCGTTATTTGCGTATTCCGAATAATGTAAGTATCTTTTGGTTTGCATGCATGCTTGGTGAAATTAAATCATTTTTGAGCTCTAGTATTTCCTAGAAAGTTGGAGACCAATTTGGTCCCCCCTTTGCCTTGTATATCGTCGAACAAACACCCCCTTTGCACTCCTAGGATGCCAAAAATTTAAAAATGATCTAGACAAGCTTGCTTGAATTTAGAAAAAGGACTTCTACCATGGTGTATTGTGATTTGAAGATCAAAATGGTCCCCTTTTGTTTGTCCACCATATCTAACGACACACACACACATTAGTGTGTGAAATGTGTGTAAAACTTGGCTATTTATCTCACTTGTGCACTCTCATTTCATTCCATTCCATTCCTTCATTACACACCAAAAACATATTTCTTTGTGCTCTCTCCCTCTATCCATTCGGCACACACAAAAAACACACAAAACCATACATTTTCCATTTTCAATCACTTCCTTTTGAAGACAAGTTGAAAGTTTGATCGTTTAAGATCATTCAGGTACAACACAAACAACATTTGGGTTGTTCTTTATCTTTGTTTATCTCTAAAAATCATTTTCTTTGTAAGTCTTCTAATCTTCAAAGAACTTGTACTTTCCTATTTCTTTTGATACATAAACATTGGTTGTACAACTTGTTTTGTAAAAAGAATAATTTTGAAAATACATAAACCCTAAAAGGGTATACATATGGTTCGAATTTTATAAAAAGAAACACAAGGAAATCATAGTTTTGTGATCGTGGTTATTTTCATATACTAAGAGTACTAGCTTATGGCTTATTTCATTCGGCTTATATTAATAAGCTTTTGAGGAGCTTATTTGATTATTTTGAGCTTATTGGGCTTATGATATGGTTCGGCCCAATAAGGAAAACCATAAGGGTTGTTTGTTGAGCTTATTTGATTCGGCTTATATTCTTATTGCTTATGTTCGGCTTATTTTTGAAAGGATAACACATTAAGTTTATTTGGCTTAACAAATAAGCCAAATGAGACTTAATGGGCTTATATGGTTCGTCCTACACAAAAGGCCATGAACCGTGGGCTTATTTAATAAGCCATGGGTTCGGCTTATTTAGTTTGGGTTTGTTATGAGCTTATGTTGGCTTATTAATGAACCTAGAGCTTATTTGATGTCTTGTTAGCTTATCGGGTCTAAATAATGGACTAGTGAAAGTTAATATGGATTCGGCCCAATAAGGAGCCCAAACCGTGGCTTATAAGTCTATGGTTAAGCTTAATGGGTATTGACTTGACTTATTAGAAGCTTATTGGTAGCTTATTGATGAGACTTGCGAATTATTCGTGTAACTAGTTAAATATTGATTTGGTAAATTGAAAGTGAGTTATTATTAAAGCCTACAACTTTGGAAAATGTGTAAACACGAACGGGTCATGCCGAAATTTTGTAAAAATGTTATACTTAGAAAATATTTTGAAAACCTATATAATAAATATTTTTAAATAAATTACTTAACGATTTAGATATGTCAAATTACAAATAACGAATTTATTTATACGTTAATAATAATATAATATTATATTTACATAATTAATATAATATTATATACGTACTTACTTAAAATCTGAAGCTATTTATAAAAACCGATCACTAACGTTTTAATATACAAATAACGTTTACCAAAGAAAATGAATAATAAACGTTCATGCATCAATAACATTCGTTAACTTTCCGAGTTTAAATCGAAACCTATATTCTTTTAGGTCATATCCGTGTACCACCGATCATTCCAAGAGATCCTACTTTTGACGTGTACTCTTCACCTTATTATCAAGGTGAGTTCATAGCCCCACTCTTTTACTCGTTTTGACTAAATGTTTTATAACTTGGGGTGAGAAACATTGCTTGTTTTTAAAACTGGACACAAGTACTTTACGTGAGATTTTCCCTGTTTACGTGTTGCCTAAGTAGCTTTTAGACCACTACTGCCCGAACTATCATGAACTGTCAATCTCTTGACTGGAGGACCGGTCGAGGGAGCGCGAATGAATAAATAGATCTATTGGGACTAATTATCCCTATCCGGGTGAGTAGCGCTCACTACCCACGGGGCGCCCGATAAACGGATATATGTCATGTCGTACTGGTTAGGTTGTCTTTGGTCGGACACCTGGAAGGGCACACAAATACTTATAGCAATGTACATGCTAACATGCGTAATTAGCTTCAGTGTCATGAGCTTAGTGCAACGTAAATACTTTTTATGTGAAGTTGTATCTGTTATAACTGTCGCATACGTTTTGATATCTTGTGGTCCACTATAACAACGTTTGAACTAAACCTATGAATTCACTCAACTTTATGTTGACGTTTTAAGCATGTTTTTCTCAGGTGCTTAGCATGGATGCTGTTGATTGACTTATGTGAAGTCTATTTGCCTGTACCGGTTTACCAGAGATTTATCTATGTCTTTAAATACCGTTGTTGAACTTATTTAAGCTTCCGCATTTTAACTTTGAATCTTTTAAATTTAATCGATGTAAAACTTATTATTATTATTTTAAAACTTTGCAACGGTGTTTATTTTTCAAAACGTACCCTTAGAGGTCGTTCTTTATGCTTTGTACTTGAGATGCTCAATAAAGTCACGCCTCCGGACACGTATTCCGTCCAGGCCCCGTCTGGGGGTGTGACAGTTTGGTATCAAGAGCCAAGGTTATAGAGAACCAGGTAGTATAAACTAGGTCTGGACTATAACCAGTATGTGATCCTACGTGATTATGTGCCTTACGTGACCTTACATAGTACGTATACATAACTAAGTACTACGTAAATAATATATACGTATTAAATACTAAGTATATCTAATATTTCTAAGTATTTCTTATTTCATCCTATCATGACGTGCTCGATGACTCATTCATTCATTCATTTTGCATTCATCCAGTTACCCATTCACCCATTCATATTTTTGCATCATGCATGGTTGATATAAAGATGATTTATATGAACTTTGCTTGTGCAGGTTATGGCTATTTCAGTTATCTCGATTTCTTCGGATTCATCAGAGGATAGCGTGGGGACACCTGCTGGACGAGTGATCTTGTTCGGTACTATCCCTACTACTATTCCTGACACCACACCAGTGATTACTCCACCCGCTACTCAGATTGATAACACCAGTTGATACCCACAGAGACACCTATCATAGCACCTACTTTACCACCATTCCAGACTATACACCAGCTTCTCCTGATTACTCACCTGCATACTGATGCAGAGTCTGATCCATCTGAGGATCCATCAAAACGAGATCATATACCTCCATTACAGCTATTCACTATTTTTTTTCATTGGATGATGACCCACAGACAGTGATACACCAGATACATCACCATCACCTACCCATGGTACGCCTTTCATGAGATTTGACGCTTGTACCCATGAGATACTATCATACTCGTCGTCGGGTTATTGATTTTATCACCTGGGACGTCTTTTAGCCTTCAAATTTATTAAGTAGACATGGAAAGTTTCGTTCATTATGTATTTAAGTCTCGGTCAATTAATTAGTTAATGTTGTAATAGAATATTATCGGGAATCAGGCTCGATAGTTAAACTAATATTGTATATGTTTCGGGTTTAATCCCAAGCAAAACCCGAGCCCGAGTCCTAGGTAAATATCCCGCGCGTCACATTAAATGTGTAGGGGTATATATAATAGACATAATTTTCTACTAAGAAAATATCTGTTCTCTTTTTTCTAAATATTCTTTTCTCTTTTTTCTCTCATCTCTCTCTCTCTTTCTCTCTTCTAAACAATTATCTTTTATAGTTCTTGGTTCTATCCGTGTTACGTAGTATCTTTTTTTTTATCTCATCTCTCTCTCTTCTTTCTCTCTCTAAACTATAATCCCTCCCTTTCTCATTTCTAGTTCCGATTTGTGTTGTGATATACGAAGTGAAGTGTTAGACGGGTTCCTACAATTGGTATCAGTCGCCTCGGGTGGGTTTAGTGATTTGTTTTTGGTAATTTTTTAAGCTTATCATTCGGCTAATTTGTTTGTTTTCATTTCGTCATATTTTTTTTTCCTCGTAAACATAAGGGTCAAATTTGTCAGCTGGATGTTAACTATTTTAAATACAGCAAGCCACAAATGTTACAACATATTTGACTTTATATGTATACATTTAGTTTAGCCTCATTAATGATAATATAAGCTGGGTGCGTTTGTGCTTGTTTGAAAAAAAAACGTGAGTGTTTTTGTTTTGTTTTTTTTCAATCTTGAACACCATCTTTCTCATTAACAAGTAGGGTGCGTTTTGTTTTTGTCATTCTTTCTTTTTTCACGAAAGAGCCGAACGAGTAACGTCTCAAGATCACCGAACGAGTGCTATTTCAAAGATCACCGAACAAGTAAAAAATTCACAAGAGCCGAACGAGTGGAAAACTTAAGAGCCGAACGAGTTAAAAACGTAAGAACCGAACGAGTGGAAAACTTGTACAACCGAACGAGTTAAAAACGTAAGAACCGAACGAGTGGAAAACTTGTACAACCGAACGAGTGGAAAACGTAAGAACCGAACGAGTGGAAAACTTGTACAACCGAACGAGGGGAAAATTTTTGAGCCGAACGAGTGAAAACTCAAGGACCGAACGAGTGGAATCGAACGAATAAAATGCACAAGATCCGAACGAGTGGAAAACTTGTACAACCGAACGAGTGGAAAACTTGTACTTTTAAACAAATTTTCGGTTTTCGGTTTCGAGTATCGGTTGACTACACGACTTATAACTTAGACCGTTGTGTTCGTGATTCGTTTTCGATCAACGTGGTATATTTACTTTTAACCGACGATAACCGTCTCATCCCGTACGATTAAAAGAACACACGTTGCATTTTATTTATCTTTTCAAATCGTTGAAGAAGAGAAAACAGGAGGGAAACACGTTTTTATTAATTATAATTTGAATTTTACACTTTAAGCCCCTCAACTTCTAAACAATATTCATATTTAATATTTAGATTTTACTTAGTTTACTATTAACCCTTTCTTTTTTAAGCAAGTTTAAATATAACCTTTTACTTTTAAACTTTTTAATTTTTTTTCACTTTTAAACTTTTAATTTTTGTTATTTTTTAGTTTTACATTTTAGTTTTCAAAATTTTCAATTTTAGCCCTTTCGTTGTAAGAAATTTCACCGTTCATCGTTTTAGCTCAATAATCGTTACAAAAGTTCAAGTTCTTCAACTACAACAACGATTTCAACAACAATTCTATTTTCACGGTTTTTCTTGATTTAGTAAAATCCCGCGAAATACTCTTGTATTTTTTCGGTTTAGTCAAGACTTGTAAAATCCCGTGAAATAGTTTTTTTTCCACAACAACAACAATCACTTTACCTGCTTAAGATCCTTCAAATCATTTTCACTTCATAATTTTCGATAAAATGGAGAAGAAAGATACCTTATCTTCATGTTCAGATTCAGAAATACAACAAATGCAACTAATTCAAGACAAAAGATTTTCAAAGAAAACTCCTTGCACAAATTAAATGCACTTATATCATCCACTCAAACTTCTCGAAAGACAGACTTTCTCTGGTTGTATATGTACTCAACAAGCCTTTTGACAACCCTTTGGTGATAGTGTCAGAAACCTTCCAAGTTTCAGTTATCTCAAACATGATAAACTTTAGAAAACACTTCTCAATGCAGAAAACACTTTCACGAGATGGATTCTAAATTCGTCTAAGTGTGTTCAAAGTACAGTTTGAAAAGGTTCATTAACTATGACTTGTTAAAGACTCTCGATATTATTCAAGATACTTTTTCATCAGATCGAGGATGTAAGAGAAAACTTCAAGAGATTACACTTCAATGACAGCTGAAACATTCAAGGAAACAATATCCAGAACATGGAACTCCCATTGTGCAATGTATTATAGAAAGATAAGTCATGAGCAAGAGCTTAAGAAGACGTTGAAGTGTAGTTGACGTGAAAGACGGTTGCAGATTCCACAATGCAAGGTTCAAGAGGTTCAAATCCAAATTTTTGGTTACCAAGTTCAGGAGATGAAACAAAGCAGTGGATTGATTCAGAAGAAAAGATTGTTATGAACGGAATGGAAGCATGATAAGTGTAGAATACACATATCCATTTATACTTAAAAATAACCCAATTAAACCCAAAACAGACCAAAAATGGCAAAAATATGCTTGTATTTGTGTTTTGTGTGTGCAGGTACGGATAAGTCAAAAATCACAAGAAAACAATCAAAATCAAGCAAGCACGGACACGAGAATCAGAAGAGTACAAAGCCGAAGCCAGAAAAGCCCAAAACCCTAGCCCATGTCCTTTTAATAAACCACAAGGGCTAAACTTGCACTTCTCGAAAGTCATTTATAACTAAAAAGAGAGGAAAGAACACAAGGACCATTTGTGCAAATTTCCCAAAGTCCAACAGTTTTAACTGTCGAAAAAAGGGCGCCAACCTTTTTTACTATTCACCCGTCTCCCCCATTTCACCTCCCATGATAAAACAAAGGGGCAAATCAAAATTAAAGGGTGCATTAGTCAATTCAAGGTAGCTCAAGTTTAATGGCAGGGTCATTAAGGTCAAATCAAAAGAGTCATTAGCCCTCTCTCAAGCTCCAAGGACACGTCAGAACAAGAAAAACACAAAAATGCGTGGGTTTTTGTGCTAAAATATTCACAAAAGAAGCACAAACGTCACATCAATGGAATGACACGCTGGCAATCCTCAAGTGTCCACAGCTTGATCAAACGGCCACAAAAGAAGCTCAAATGATTGAAGAAATGATTGGTTGAGATTGAAAGATTGGAGAGCAGGGCAAGAGGGCTAGAATCTTCTTTTAGAGCCTATAAAAAGGGCTTCACTCTTCACACACACATACGTAGCTTTTAGGATTAATTTTTAGCTTAATTTTACTTTAAACTTTGTAATTTCTTTTTAAATATTGTAATCAAGTTTTCTATCAATGAATTCAGAAGTTTTTAATCTCTTTTAAGCTCTCTTATTTACTTTATAAGCTTCTTCTATTTTTTACTTTAAACTGTAAGCTAAATAGCCATAAGTATAATAAAGCTCTTTCCGTCATATAAGATGTATAGAGCTATTTGAATTCCGTATTAATTCTTATCTAAACCTTAAATCGTATATTCTTTCATGGTTCTTATTGGATATGAGCTTTGGGAGGGGATTTACTTGGACAGAGATCCCAAGGACTTTTACCCTAGCTTATTAATAAGCTAGGGAGCTTGTAGCTGCCTTATGGTCCTTAGTTTTAGCTAGAGGAGTTTGTAAGTTTCTTTTCATTTTTCATTTAATTTAGCTTTAAATAATGATTATCATTGCTTTTTTTTTTAGATCTGCTTATTGCTTATTCCCGTTGCTTATTAATGTTTGTTGAGTTTTATGAGCTAATTCTTATTTAGTGTTTATCTGTTTCATTTCTTAGCTTAAATCTTAGATTTTCATATTATTGTCTTAAAAATCTAAAAAAACCAAAAATATAGTAAAGTAGCTTAAGTCTTAGATTATTGCTTATTTAGTTGTTAAATCATGCTTATTAAAGTAGTTTTAATCTGTTAATTGTCTGGTATTAAGCACTTGTTTACTAGATTTCAAACTTAGGAGCTTAATCATAAATGGTATTAGTCTTAAAGAGGTGGTTTGGTTTAAGCTTGTTTGACAGCTAAAAAGTCAAGCAGTTTGTGAATTTCTTTTTGATAGTTGGATGGCATTATTGATGAGGGTTTGAGTAGTATGAGGTTTTAGTTTATGCTAATTAATGATTTTATGGCTTAAATAAGCTCGCCTGTGCACCAGGGGATTTTTCCCTTTGATTTTACTTGTGAAATTCTGATCTAAGCCCTCCAAGGCTTAGATCTTGCTTGGACTTTGTTAAACTATATTTGATGTGTTTTAGTGCAGTGTTTCCTTATGGAAACCTGCATTTTCGTTTGGCACTTCGTGCAATGTGCACCAGTACTATCAATAAGTTAGTACTAGTCGGGGTGGCAGTACTAACTTTAAGTTAGTACGGCTAGCTTAGATTTTTGCTAGGAAATTTTCATGTAGGTGTAAGTTTAGTTATAGATTATCTTAAATTTAGTTTTAGCTTACATTTTCTAACTTATTTCATAGCTTAATTCTGTTCTTAAAAGTCCAATTGCATAAGCAGTACCTTCAAGTGAAAGTACTGCTAAATTTTTACACTAGCAGTAGTAACTAGTACTACTGCTGTGTTCTTAGCTTAATTTAGATTGGTACTTTTAGGATTTAGCTTGTCAAATTCAGTAGGACTTGAGTTTTAATATAGCTTAATATAGTTTAAGTCTTTAAATTTGTTTTCTAGCTTATTGTCTCAGCTTATTTTACTTTCAAAAGTTATAAAAAAGTCTTAAATACCAAAAACAGTACTTAGAAACTTTAGGATTTTAATTTGGTAATTTAGCTTATGAGTCTAGATTTTATAGCTTATATAGATAGATTATAAGTAGTTTAATAAGTCCTCAAAGTTTTAGAGTCCAGTTTAGCTTTTTAAATGTTTTAGCTTATTTGGATTTTGTATTATTTTGCTTACTTCATGAGTTTTCCTAAATCATGCTTAATTTCAGTAGTTTAAAAGCACTTCTAGGTTAAATTTCTTTGCATTTTTAGATTAAGCACATCATAAGCTTTCTAGATCATTTTTCCTTTTTAGATTTGAGCTTTATTTGAGCATTTTATAGTTTTTAAGTGAAAATAATTTTTTTCAATTAATTATAAAAAAATTTCCCCCCAAATAATAAAAAAAAAAAAAAAAAAAAAAAAAAAAAAAATTTTCAAAAAATTTAATTTTTTTATTTTATTAATTTTATATTAATTTAAAAAATTAAAAAAAAAAAAAAAAAAAAAAAAAAAAAAAAAAAACCCCCCCCCCCACCCCCCCCCCAAAAAAAAAAAAAAAACACCCCCCCAAATTTTTAATGCTCCAAAACCTCACTTTCTGTAAACAGTTTAAAGATAAGCTCTTTTTGAGCTTATTTGTGAGTTTCAGCCCAAGTAGCCTTTATTAATTTTGTTCCCACTAGCTTCCTTTACAACTTTGCTCTTTTAAGTTTTTGATAATAAGCACTTTTCAAATCTCAACTTAATTCGGGCCTTGTTGGACTTTGGTTATTATCGGGGTAGGACCTCAGGGACCATTCTTGTAATTTTCCTGCTTTAGTTGATTCTCAGTTAGTCCTTCCCGTTAGTTACTTTATCCCGTTAGTCCTTAAATCTTTTACACCATTAGTCCCTATTTTAATTAAGTAATTAGTTTTATTAAGTTTTAATTAATAGTTAGGGTTAGGTTTTAATTAGTTTAATTAGACTTTTATAAAAAGATAAAAATTAGGGCTTTTATTTTTATAAAATTTCTGCACACTTTCTTTATTTAGTGTAATTTTTATAAAATTTTTAGGATTTAATTTTTAAGAGTTTTATTATTATTATAGTTTTTAAGTAGTTTAAATTTTAGAAAAATCATATCTTTTAATTTAAAAAGCCAAAAATAGTTTTTCTTTTGCCTAAAATTTTCTTTTATCCTATCTTAGGTTTAGAATTTTAGTTTACATTTTTAGGGGTTAATTTTAGTTTATTTACTAATTAGTCGCGTTTTGTTTATTTACCGTATTTGTTTAATTGTTTTTAATTGTCCATTTTAATTGTTGCTTTAGACTATCAAATCAACCATTCACTCATTCAAATCAGAATCCGGACTTAAACGAGGTTTCAATTTCACTAGTCGTTGGGGAAACGACCTGGGTGATCACACTTACCCGGTTTAATATACGTATTTTATATTATATAATATATATATTTTTGAGAGTGAATTATATCAGGGTAACTTGGTAATTTTCGTATTTCTCTTAAGGTTATATTATTATATATATATAGTTTAAGGTATTTAAAATCTATCAAAGCAAATTACTGTTTCCATGGCAAAGATTCAGAAGTCTTACCTGCAGGATTCAAGTTCTACTGTTACGCTATTGGAAAAGGTAAAAAACAATGATGAAAAGAATGTGTTTGCCAATGAAAACTACATTTGAGAACATGCTGCCGATTGTGATGATGAGCGTGCTGCGCTTGAAAATTTATTTGCAAATTTCTATTGATTTGAGGAAAACAAAACGATTTTAAAGCAATTAAAGAAAGCAAACGCATCATTGACTCAAGAATTGAAGGAGTGCAAAACTAACCTTGATGAGACTAGTAGGGCTCTAGGGGAGGCTACTAGCAGTCAGGATAGTTGTCTGATTGCACTTCAGACCAAACAGACTGTGCTTGAGATTACAAGGCCCTGAATGTCCGAAACGAGTGATTATAAAATACTTCAAACAAAGTTAACTGAAACTCTAGGACTATTAGCTTTAAAGGTCCATTGACATACAAGAGGGTTTTAAAAACTGAAAAACATGTGAAAATTTCAGTTGTCAATCAGAAACACGATGAGCTAGTCAAAAAGTCGTTGTTAAATAGGTCCAACTTTGATAGGTCTTCAAAGTGAATAGTAAGGTTATTTCTGTGATTTAAAGGTTAAGGAAGGAAAAGACATGGGTCACGTGATTGATATGGACAAACAAATAAAGTTTTTCAAATGAAATTCTTTTATAACGCAATCAGTCAATTCAAGACCATCACTGTTAGCACCCAAATGCGCTCAACGTATAATGGTAGATCCAACTTTGCTAATTCAAAGTACTCAAGATAGATCAATCTGAAAAAGCTCGGTTTGTATGAGAATCCCATATGATACTTCTGATCCTGCACAGATTTTACCCAATGGGGAAGAGACGTACTCTTGAAAAGGAGAGTAGATCAAAATTGGATAAAGACAAAGTTAAACCTTATGATTACACATATCAAAACGTCTTTATGAAACTTTCAAACCACACATACAAAACCTATCTGTTTCAGTGGGAACGCGCTTAAAGAAGTAGGAAGACAATGTGGAAAAACGTTTAACAGAACAAAACTAAACATTGCTAAAAACGTGTCCTTTCTACCCGTTTCTAAATCCATTAGTAAAAGTAGACAAGTTTATAACGAAATGACAAACAACTTCAATCATTTTAGAAAACATTTTGTGAAAAAAGCATGGTCTAATCATATAATAGTGCATTTCCATAACAAACTGCTAAGAGTAATGGAAGTTTTGATCAAAACCTTATTAATGCTCTTTCAAACAAAAACTATACTGGAACAGTCCGTGTTTTGTCATGAACTAAAAACAAAAATTGCATGACGTTTTGGAGTACGTTAATTCCCTTGAAAGGAGATGACCGAAACTTGACATCAGAAAAGGCTGATTTTTCAAACATTATTGATATACTTCTCGAAGGAGTGTGTGTCTAAAGATGTTACATGTTCATATTTGCATTCTCTGTCTGATTTAAAATGCTATACTGGATTACCCCAAATCCTTTATATCTTTCACAAGGTCAAATAATGTGAATGTCTTGCACAAAGCTTTCGAACAACAATATGAATAATTTTTAACAAGAAGTTCATAATAATTTGTTAAAAAGTTTTTTAAACTTGAAATAACATCGATTTCTCTTGAATGCTTTCAACAATGTAAAGATACAAATGAAAAACAACTCAGTTGGCAAAGAAAACGGATCTAATGTATTTCGAACAAGAACTGTGAACAATTTTCATGTAATACAAGATTTGAAGCTCAAATGCAAGACAAGGAACATAGCACATAAAAGGGAGTTAAAGAAAACTCATCGAGGAAAAAGAAAAAATTGCAAGGGAAAGTCTGTGGAAACTCAGTTTAATAAACCATCTGTTGTTTGACAACCAAATGCTCAACGAATTCCAAAACCATCAGTTTTAGGAAAACCGACTCCTTTTTCAAATTCTCTTGAAATGAGAAGTTTTCAAACGAAACAGTCGGTTAATAAAACTAATGTGTCGGATGGTTTGTTTAAACAAGTCACTCAACAGAATTTTGCCTCAGAATTAGAACACTAGCAGTTCGAAACAATAATATGATAGCAAGTTGCCCCTCTAGGAATTGCCAAAGCCATGTGTCACATCAGTCACAAAGAATTTGTAGGCTCAAAGGACATGTTCATAACGGCCTACCTAGAGAAAGCTAAGAAAAGTGCACAACTTACAGAAAGACAAAGATGTAAATGGAAAACCTAGTATGATTGATCCTGCTGGGATTACCCAACATGATAATGGTTGCAAAACCCACACTAAATGACAATTCAAATTCCAGAACTTTGAATGTGAATGTTGTTTGTGCTGAATGTGGAAAATGTGTGTTTAATTCTAATCATGATGCTTGTGTTTCTAAATACTTGAATGACGTGAATGCTAGAACTAAGAAGCCTAAAGTAGTGCCTATTAGTGCTAGTAAACCAAAGAGAAAAACGAACAAATCTGTTGCAACACCCCATAAGAAAACAGTTGCATCAGATACCACTATTCAGAAACCCAAGAGTTACTTTAAGGAGTTGTATGAGAATACAAATAAGGCATGGAAATGGTAGATAGAAAAGAAATGTCCATCAGAATACAAATGGACACAAACGACACCTTCTAGACCTAGTCTTAAATGGAAACCAACAGGTAGAATCTTTAGTAATGTTCGTCTTAGGTAGATTCCCACAGGAAAGTTACTCAACTCTTGCACGGGCAAGGTTGACAGTGAACCCACGCATGGTTCAATAGTAGATATCCCTCATATTCATGCATGCAAACAAACTCTGGGTTTAAGTGCAAGTACATCATTCAATAGTCAAAAGCAATAAAGAATTGACTTAAATGCAGATGCACTATACAATGTAAAGCAGGAAAATCTCAGAGTGTGGTTGCTGAAAATGTTGATATCTAAGAAACCAGTGCCAGAATGGTTTCACAAAAGATGAGCTACATCAAATGGTGTCTGCTGAAAATAACACTTCAGGCCCCGTTCCTCAATGTTCAAATGACGTCTGTTCACATCAGTTCAGGCCTCGTTCTTCATCAAATGACTTCTGATCATAACCGTTCAGAACTCGGAATTCACGACCACAACAATGAACAGTCAAGTTCAAAGCTGGTTCCAAAAGTTGTTCCTTAAGCAAACAAGACAGCTACATCACGACAAGAGTTGGAATTACTATTCCACCATCATATAGCAATGCTGAGGACAACAGGTAAATAAATACAAAATCAGAAAATCAGAAAATTTCCAAAAAGAATCTTCTCGACATGTCTCTTGGAATCGATAACATTTACGTGCTTAGAAATGTCGATTAACATTGACACGGGTGTGTAAATGAAGTTCGAGCGAGAGTTGCAAATAGTTTCAAAACATGTCATTTCTAATTTTCTAAATGGCTTATGTGCAAATATCAGTACATAACCCGGACTTCAAATAAAGGAAGGTTTATAACTTATCCTCACAACGAGAAAATTAACGTTTCTCGGTCTTGAGCTGCTCTTACAAGACATTCAATGTTTTAAGCTCAAGAAAAAGGAAAGTGTACGTATCAGTGCGCTTACCCTTAGCGTTAGAAGAGAAGTCCTCTAACATTTGGTTTTTCAAAAAGTTGAACACAATTTTTCAAGAATTTCTCGATGACAATTCATAATCTTTCAACATCTTAAATAATTCAACACTCCATCCCTCATAATGTTTTCAAAAAGACAACAATTTTTCAATTGGTTTTATTTTTGAGGGGGAGTTTTTCGAAAAATAAAGTTTTAATATTTTTGGATACAT
Source organism: Tanacetum coccineum (assembly GCA_026074375.1). Classification (NCBI taxonomy): domain Eukaryota; kingdom Viridiplantae; phylum Streptophyta; class Magnoliopsida; order Asterales; family Asteraceae; genus Tanacetum; species Tanacetum coccineum. Next base: position 111,184 of record BQNB010000139.1, on the reverse strand, counting down.
CAACAACTACAACTCTTATGTATTCAAAACATTATCAAAATGTTCCAAACCATTCATGCTGATAATATTTTCTCCCCACAGAATTGTCAAGACATATTTTAATCACAAGGTATTTCAAAAACTAAGTGTTTTATTTTTTTAATAAAGGGGGGAAAATGTAATTAATATATGATCTAATCAACGCAATGTGCTTAAAAGGAAGAAAAGTTTTATGGTTTGAGCTTACACCCAACAACATTCTTAATTTCACGATGATTCTGATGTCATAAGGTGTTAAGGTTAGGAATCAAAATCCTATGATCAAACAGAACTAGAGGATCTATACCAGGATTATCCAAAAGTTAGAAATAGTAGTCTTAGTATGATTAGAGGTGAATTGTATATGGGAATAATGAAGACTAAGATTGAGCTATTACTTAAAAACAATCATAACAAAGTGTTAGTAATGACGTCCTGGTAAGCATTAAAGGCGTTGAAGAATGAAAAAGAAATGTATGGATAAAAGGTCTAAAGAAAGAAGCCCTCCAACACACTTATAGCAGAAACCGGGTCAATACATATGCTGTCAGAATCACAAGTTGATTGCTGACATTGAAAACGACATCATGGACCCAGTGATGCAATGCACAACCCTTCCCAGCCATTCGGGTTTCTCTCAACAGAAACTTGTCTCATTTTTCACGGAGATACACACGTTATCTATTGACATCTCACTCCGAGATTGTTGATATTGAATAGGTGGCAGTCTGCTCCAGCCTCCGAGTACTAAAACCAAAATGCACTAATCGAGTCTAGAGCCAAGAGATTAATCTAAATCTCGTTAGGACACATTCCATTACAAACACTTGTTGAACATCATCAAGTTCACAAGCTGTTAACAAGAGTCCTACATAATTATAACAAGAGTCCTAGTAATATCTTGTGTTATTTGCAAGAAATCGAAGTGTTACTTATGTATTCACAATGAAGATGGAAATCCTGATTGAGTCAACATCAAACAAGCTCTTGGTAGATGACTTGCGAGATTCTATATGAATCAAACTTATGAAAACTGGATATTGATTTGGTTCAGTAAATGAATTGACGGTTGATGAATTTTGATAAAAAAGATTTAATAACTCCTGATGTGTTGCACAAACGCTTTTACAGTATACGTCGAGTGATTTTCAAATCATTTTTCTCGATTATCACTAACGGAAAACTGCAGGTTAAAAACAGGTAGTGAAAGTATCAATCAAACCAAAGTCGATCATTACCACATTCAAATGCTCAATTCTACAAAGGAACAAACTATCTAGAAAGTTTAAGATTTAAGACAAAGACTTTCGCTATCTCTGATTTAAGCTTTCAAGATAATGCCAAAAGTGTGAGCATGTGGTCAAGACTAAGATCGCAAGATGGCATATAGAGATTATAAAGAGACAAATGATCAAAGTCAAGATCGCAAGCATGAAGGAACAAAACCACAACAAAGAACATAAAGAAAAAGACCAAGACCACATGAGCTTAACGACAAAAGAATCTCATTTATTCATTGAAGGTGTGTCATCTATGAACTCATTCGGGGGGAGATTGTTGCCTCAAATATTGAGCGAATGGAAGTTTCGTTCATTACATTACACAAAGTCTCGGTCATTAATTATTGTTGAATGTTGTAATAGGATAATATCGGAATCGGGCTCTATAGTGTAATCTAATATTGTATATGTTACGGGTTGTAATCCAAGTAAAACCCAAGCCGGGATCTAGTTAAATATCCGCGCGTACCTTTAATGTGACGGGGTATATAAACCTTTTCCTCTTGTGAAAAGGTTAGAGATTTCATAATATAACTTTTACATTTTTTTTTTTTTTTTTTCTATTCTCTCTCTCTATTTCTCTTATAGTTTTCTTTTCCTTTCTCTAGAATCTTCATTTTTTCTTGATTCGATTCATGTATGATATATGAAGTGAAGTGTTAATCGGGATCCTACAATTGATGACTTGTTTGATTAGTTACGAGGAGCGTGTCCTTTCTTAAAAATAGATTTTTGGTCAGGTTATCATCAGCTACGAGTGCATGAGGATGCCATTCCAAAGACCGCATTTCTAACGAGATACAAACATTTTGAGTCTACGGTTATGCCTTTTGGGTTAACCAATGCACCAGCGGTTTTCAAGGACTTAATGAACCAGGTTTGCAAACCGTACTTAGGTAAGTTTGTCATCGTATTCATTGATGACATTCTGGCCTACTCAAAGTCGAAGGAGTAACGTGAAGTTCATTTGAAGTTAGTGTTATTCGAGTGGTTGGAGTCTAGGCAAGAGAACTTGTATGCTAAGTTTTCTAAGTGTGAGTTTTGGTTGGAAGAAGTGCATTTTCTTGGTCACATGGTCAACCATAACGTATTCACATGGACCCGAGTAAGAGTGAGGCAGTAAGGAATTGGATGATTATTCTTAGGATTGGCAGGTTACTACCGATGTTCATCGCGAATTTTTTAAAGATTGTTAAACCCCCTTACTTCCCTAACTAAGAGGAATCAGAAGTATGAGTGGAGCGTAGAACAAGAAGAGGCTTTTCAGACTTTGAAGAATGATTTGTGTGATACTCTGATAAAGCGAATATAGTGGGTTGGTGCTGGTTGCGTTAAGTAGAGAATGAAAGGAGAGTTGAATTCACGAGAGTAGGTGAATGTTACTGGCAGCCAAAGTGAGGCGGTTCAAGTAAGAGAACGTACTCGACCATAAATGGCTACGTGGTTTAGATCAACTGATGGAAAGAAAGGAGACGGAGCGGGTTTGTACTGTTATGGATCGAAATTTAGGTTCTTTGTCTTGGAGGAAGTGTATTGGATGAGGCCCTCCAAGTCAATCAATGGTACTTGGTACATCCAGGAGCGGAATAGATGTACTTTAACGTTGGAGTACATGTATTGGTATATACGTTAGAAAAGGGTTATAGCTACTATGGTAGCAATTTCGGATTTGTTTTAAGAGGTGACGGGCTTTTGCAATGACAAAGGACTTTTGGCTATGCTGCAACAGCCTGAGATTACTTGAAGTTGAATATGTGATAGAATCACCATGTGATTTGGAGTGATGGTCGATGTTCATGGGCAAAGTAGTGGAGTACGATTGTGATTTGGGTGCATGTCGATAGACTGAACAAAGTTTAGCTCATTTTCTAGCATTTATAAGAAGATTTCAAGATGTGAAGTTGCAAGGATTTTTATTGATGAAGCTAATAGCAAGGATTGGAATTCTTAGGTGTACGATAAACTCCGATTGAGTGGATGATTTACTTGTTGGTTTTAGTCTAGTTGACGCTGCAGAAAAGTGTTAGAGGACGCTATTGGGATTGAGTATGCTTAGTCATCTCAATCGGATGGACAAAGTGAACGTTATGGTTCAGACGTTGAAGTTAAAATGAGGGCATGGTTATCGATTTTGGTTGGTCAGTTACGGTTTAGATTCGGTTGTGCTCGTTTAAAGCTTTGTATGGAAGGGAAATGTAGGTCGCATGTTCTAATGGGCAGAGATTAGTAGAGTAGTTTGAACTGGACCAAGGAGTTAGTACTAGAGACGACAGATAAGGTGGTATTGATAAAGGAAAATCTCAAAGCGGCGAGAGATCATCAAAAGGCAAAAGACCGTCAAAAGAGCTATGCGGATAAGAGACGTAAACCGTTAGAGTTTGAGGTGGGTGATAGGGTATTATTAAAGGTTTCGCCTTGGAAGGACGTAGTACGTTTTGGAAAGAAGGGTAAGTTGGCACCAAGATATGTGGGACCGTTTGAGATCCTTAAAAAGATTGGCCTTGTAGCTTATAGGTTGAGGTTACCCGAGGAGTTGAGTAGTGTACATGGCACATTTCATGTGTCAAACTTGAAGAAGTGTCTGGCAGATGCTAGTTTGCATGTGACATTGGATGAGATAAATGTCGACAAGATACTTTGTTTTGTCGAGGAACCTGTAGAGATTATGGAACATGAAATTAAGAAGTTAAAACGTAAGAATATAGCACTAGTGAAAGCTAGATGGAATTCGAAACGTGGTCCTGAGTTTACTTGGGAACACGAAGATCAGATGAGGATTAAGTATCTACAGTTGTTCGTAGACCGAGTTGTTGAGCCTGCTAGTTAAATCTTAGGATGAGATTTCCTCAAGGAGGGGATACTGTGACACGCATGATTTAATCAGGTTAGTAATACCTTTAGAAATGGCTAAGAGTTCGTTGTGTGTGATTCTTGTTTGCTATGTGTTATATATGTGTGCTAAGTGGTTTAAATAGATGCATGATATTATTTTGAGGTGTATGGGCATCTCATTTTGAATGCGTTTGTGTTTAGTGATAAGTATTCTATTTGTTCATGTATAGTGATAATGGAAAGTATTGGCGTATAGCATGCAATGCTACGTCAATGATTTTGTGTTAAGAGTTTGTAGGAAATGTAGCATAATGGTAATAAGTGAAGTGAGTGAAATTTGGATAATTATAGTGGACTTTCTAAATATAGAAAGTGAAAAGTGAAATGAGTTATTTTTATAAAGTTAAGTAGTTGCGTTTATGTGAAAAGGTTTATCCAAATTAGCATAGGTTTTTTTAAAAACTTAAGGTAATGAAGATAATTAGTTAAATAATAATAATTAATAAAAATAAAAAAAATATAATAAAAGGGGTTTCAGCCGGTTAGGATAAAAGAAAAAAAAAGAAAAAAAAGAAAACAATTTTGATTACAACTAGGATTCTATTGATATAAATACAAATCTAATAAAACTCTAAATCACTTTTTTCTCTCCTCTTTTCCCTTTGATCGGCCGAACCAAGCAAGAAGAAAAAAAAAGATTTTTTTTATCAAGATCAAGTTGGTGATTTAGTGATTCAAGAAAATCAAGGTTTAGGTATGTTTCAATTAAGCTTTTGTTTAGTTTTCTTTAAAACATATAACAATTATTATGATGGATCTTTAGGGTTATTAAAAAATCTATAATTAATGATGTATTAATCATGCCAGAGTGTTTAGGGTTTAATTAGGATCATATGGATGTAAACATTTAGGCTTAAATCGCGTTAATTTGTGATTTAGTGTTGAGCAGAATTTAGGGCTGTGTTAAACTGATGATATCTAGATGATAAAAACGTGTTTTGATATGATTCAAAAGCCTAAATTGTAGTTCAGAGAGTCTATTTTTCAAAAAGTCCGGCCTTGAATTATTTTGAGTTCGAGAAGTTGGTCAATTAGTCAAAACAAGAAAAGTTGTCAAAACAGTAAATAAGGGTCAGAATTAGGTCATGTTTTGGAATGTAAAACCTTAACTTAAAAGTGGAATTAAGGTTAGCCAATTTAAAGAGATTAAGTTCAATATGTATATAAAGAAACCTTAGAAGGAGAGCTTCTAATTGTATGTCTAAGTATGATATTTAAGGCCATACTTTTTAGTGTGTAATCAGATCTGAATTGGGACAGTTTTGAAGTTGGATTTTATTTGGGATAGTAGTGCATGTAATGGGTTCTTGGGAATCACAAGGTAGTTAGTAAACTCATATATGAACTTAGATGGTTTTTGGTATAATTTATTAAGGTCAGAAAGTATGGTTTTTAAGTTGGTAAAGATACACTAAAATTCTGCATTTTTTGAATAAATTGTAGTTGACTAGTGTAATGTGTTAATGAAGTGGTTAAGGTTGGGCATGGTGTCGGGGTGACCCATGGTGGTTAATTAAACCCTTATACATCCATCATATGTGAGTTACATGGACTAGAGCTTTTAGCTTGGTCGCGTGTAACTGTGTTTTATTTATTGTATAGTTGCGTGTTAAGATTTGGAGGTTGCGCTTGAGCATTTAGGTGAGTTACATAGTCCCACTTTTTACTGCATTTTAAACTTGGGATGGAAATGATGCAAAGTGTTTTAAAATGATGTAGATTGATGTGATGATGTGTTTACTTTGTGCATGGAATTTTAACTGGCTATTATATATTATGTGCTACATGTTGGTTTGTATTATGGAAGCAGATGAGTACGCCTACTCAATGTGTATTGGTTAGACGCTTGCATGTCTAAGGAATAAACATGTTAAGTATAGTGATTGGCCTGCATGTACTTCGTGTTAGCATGTCAGGAAATCATAGATTTGGGAGCGGATGGGTACGCCTACCCAGTGTGTTGTAAGATTGATTGGATTGTATGCAAGTTAGCTTGTATAGTAGTTAGTAACTGTCCTGCTATGCATGTTTTATAATCACAGTAATTCGGAAATGTGTTTTGATAAAGGATTTGAAATTAGTGTTTGAAAACCTATGTTTCTCACCAACCATTGTGTTGACATATAAGCATCATTTTCAGATACTCAGCAAGTTGAGATTGAGGTTAAGAAAAGTGGCTAGATGGACCGTAGGCAGCTGGCGAAGTTTAGTTATTTGGATTTTGCTATTTGTTTGGATGATAAACATTATTAGGCTTGTTTGTTGAAATGTTTAAATGTTTACATGTCATGACATTGGCATGAACTTCCTTTATTTCAATGTCAGACGCCTTTTGGATTGTGTTGATGTTTTTTGGTATTTTTATGACACTGCGTGTCTATACCTTGTATTTGTGTGCATGTTTAGTTTCTCTATATAGACGCCAATGTGTTGTGATGATTCCCTTTCTCGTCGCACCTTGCGTTTACGCCTTGGCGGGGTGTGACATTCGATAATAAGCTTAGTGATTGATCGTTCGGGGAAACATTAATTGAATCAGTAACATATCTTCTCATGCTTGAATAATTCTTCTCGCAACACTTCCCCTAGAAGCTCAAATGATGCATACTAAAAAAATAAAGAGATATCTCTTCCCCCATGTGGTTGAAATAATGCATCCAAAAGTCATTGATGTACTATGCGGATATGACATTTGTCTTTCTAATATGGCCTAACTCGAAGGAAAGGTACAGACTCTAAGGTGTATATACTTCTCTTCCCCCTTTATGGTTTTGATACGTCAGAATTAGTAACTTTGTACGCACATATACTTGAAATATTGTGCGAAGAGTAAATAAGCTCAAATATATCTCGTGAGAATCAACTTCAAGGCTTTTAAAACTATGTAATTATTTCCAACATTCCTAAGCCTTTTAAAACTATAAGGTGTTGGCAATATTGGGCGTATGTAGATTTAAGCCTAAGCCAATAATCTTGAAATTATATCTAAGCACCTAAAACTTATGAAAACTTAAGCCCTTGGAGTTAATATAAATTAACTCCCCCTCAAATTATTTTCGGTTAAGTTAAAACTTTTTCTGTATAATTTGCGTACCTTGTTAAAGAGATGTTTGAAAGATTATTCAAAAGCACTTTCTCCCCCTCGAACAAAGACCCGTATTCTATTTAAAGATCTATTTTATTTGTTCGAGTCGTTGAATTTTCTTTAAAAAAATTTGTGATGACAAAAACTGATTATGATTTTCTTACAACACATTTTCACATGATTAACCCGAACATGATTTGTAAAATCAATATTTGTTAGAAAAATTGTTCGAGTTAAAGAAGATTTCTCTTCTTTTGAAGGACAAAATGAACTGAAGCGTACATTTTACTTTGAGAAAGCACAGGTTGTGTAGCAAAGTATATACAAGCCGTTTACATGAACATAAAGTAGTTCATGACCGAAAAAATTTCTTTTCCTGTTGTGAGGATACGTTATATTTTTGACGATATACTTTCTTTTAAGATTAAGACCGGGTTACAATCTGAAATAATTGTAAGCCATGGACATGTTTTGAAAACATTTAAAACTTATGCTCAAACTTTATTTACAACCGAATGTCATTGTTGAATGACATTTTTAAGGTCAAAAATATTATCGATTTCAGAAGACATGCCTTGAAAAATATTTTTGGATTTTTTCAGATTTTCTAATTTTGTATTTTCTTTTTCTGATTTATATTTTTCTATTTTCTTTTCATAATGTTTTCCAAAAATGGAAAATCTTTTTGGATTTTTGATTAAATATATACATAGGATACATGAAGAGTTTACTCAATTACTCTTCCTCTGATTCTACATGACGCTTTAGTGTTTCCAGAGTCATACTCTACATTTTAAGGCGAATGAGTAGAAATTCAAAACATTCCCTACCTAATGCTTTGGTGAATATGTCCGCCACTTGATATTTCATCTTTACAAAATACAGCTTAACCACACCGTTTTCAACATGCTCCTTTATGAAATGGTATCTCATACTAATGTGCTTAGATCTTGAGTGATGTACATTGTTGCAACATACATCGATAGCAATATTGTTATCACAATACACAGGAATTTTATTGAATGCAAGTCCATAGTCTGTCAACTGTGATCTCATCCATAATATTTGGGCACATCATTCCGATAAGGATATGTATTCTGCCTTTGTAGTTGAGATAGCAATGCTCATATGTTTCTTTGATGACCAGCTTACTAGTTTACCTCCAAAGAACTATGCACTGCCAGATGTACTGCGTCTTATGTCTTAACACCCTGCTTGATCAGCATCTGTGTATGTTGTTAGTACAATTCCAGTGTCCTTCGGATACCAAAGACCCATGTTAATGGCTCCTTTAAGGTACCAAAAAACATGTTTAATTATAGTAAGGTGTTTTTGGTAGGTTTTGCCTGATACCGTGCACAAATGCAGACAATAAATACTACGTCAGGTATGTTGGGTGTAAGATGCATAAGGGAGCGACCATACCACGATAACGAGTAGGGTCAACTGGTAACTCTTGTGGATCTTCATCAAGTTTAGTTCTCTCCACCATTGGAGTATCTACAAGGTCGCTAGATTCCATTCCATATTTCTTAATTATTTGAAGAGCATATGTGGATTGATTTATAAAGATTCCTTTGGGATTCTGAGAAATTTGTAATCCAAGAAAGAAATACATTTTTCCCATCATTGACATCTTAAATTTTTAACTCATTTCATTTGCAAAAATTTCACAAAATTCAAGATTTGTAGAAGCAAAGATGATATCATCTACATAGATTTGTATCAGTAAGATGTCCTTGCCTTTTTTCTGCGTGAACAGTGTTGGATCAATTGCACCTTTTGAGAATTTCTAAGATAGTGGAAACTTTGCAGCATATCGTACTAAGCACGTGGAGCCTATTTTAACCCATAAAGAGCCTTTTTCAGTCTATAAGCTTAGTTTGGATGATATTGATCTACAAACCCCTCGGGCTGATAGAAATAGACCTCTTCCCTTAGCACGCCATTCAAAAATGCAGTCTTGACGTACATTTGATAGACGATAATATTCTTTTGAGCTGTATTTTCTATGAAGATTCTGATGGCCTCTGTCCGTGCAACCGGTATAAGCGATTCTTCAAAATCAATCCCTTCTTTCTGATGGTAACCTTTAGCCACTAACTGAGCTTTGTTCTTTAATACTCCCCTAACTTTATCTAATTTTACCTTGAAGATCCATTTGAGGTTAACGATCATAATATGATCAGGACGAGGTACTAGTTCTCACACTTGAAATCGATCAAATTCATGAATTTCCTCTTGCATGGCGTCAATCCAGCTTGATTCTTTCATTGCTTCTTTATAGTTATTTGGTTCGAATTTAGTAAGAAATGCATCAAAGTAGCACCACATGGTATCCGTTTAGAGTTGGCGTCTTGCTGAAACAGGTCATGAAGGATTGCCAATGACATTGTCCAACGGGTGATCCTTTGTCCATTTCTTGAGATGTTAAAATGGTTGGTTGATTTGATGCAAATTTAATGGAATGACATCCCTTGATGATGATTCTTCATAACTCAGTTCTAGAGTGAAAATATTGACGAATGAATCATTATCAAATTGTGAATTTTGATTTCCTTTTTGTTGTTCTTCAACACCTTGTTGTATGACTAGAGCTTGTGTTTCCTCGGTTGTTGGTGAAGTACTTATAGATGGTGCATCTTGATCAATTATGGTTGATGAAGGTGTACTATTTGTATCATATGGTATTGGAACTGCAACGGGAGGCTAGGGAGATACAACACTTGGTGAGTGATTGAAGTACTTATCAAACAATGGTTGAAACAAGATGTCCAAGTCTTTTTTAGACGGTGGAACTTATGGTGTTGAAGAAACTGAGTTTTACACGAGTCCTGAACTGGTGTATCCAAGAGTCAAAAGTTGAGGCTTCGGTCTTAGACTGAATTGTTAAGAAGCCATTGCTGTCAGCTCATCAAATTTGACATGAATTGTTTCCATTATCACTCTTGTCTATTTGTTGTAGATCCGATACGCTTTCTTTGCAAGAGAATAACCAATGAAAATACCGATATTAGCTTTGGGTTTCAGCTTTCCAAGATCTTGACTGTCATTGGTTGGATAACATAAGGCACCAAAGACATGAAGATACTTTAGATCTGGTTTACGGTCATGCATCAGCTCATACGATGCATCGTTGTGTTGAGAACGAATTAGGGATCGGTTATGTGAATAACAAGTAGTTGCCACAGCTTCTGCCCATAAGAATAATGGAGCTTTTGAAAATATCAACATAGTACGAGCAGCCTCTACTAAAGTCCAATTTTGCATTTCAACGACGTCGTTCTGTTGTGTCGTTCTCGCTACTGAAGTTTGGTGAGTAATCCTGACATCTTCATAGTAGCTTTTCAATGTCTAATTAACAAACTCTGTTCCATTATCCGTTTGAATATTTATAACAGTTTCATTAAGAGTGACTTGTACTTTCTTTAAAAATTTAATTACAAACTCAGGAGTTTCATCCTTTCATTGTAAAAATTTCACCCAAGTAAACCTTGAATAATCGTCAACGATGACCAAAATTTATTTCTTCCTATTGATATTCTCGACACGCATTGGTTTGCATAGTTCCATGTGTAACATATATAACTTTTCTTAGATACGATTTCAGATTTGGGTTTATGAGAATGTTTCTTACTCTTGCCTAATGAACACGCATAACTCAAATGGTCTTTCTCGTATTTCAATTTGGGCAAAACTCTAATAAGACCTTCTTTAGCAAGTTGATTAATGGTATGGAAGTGTCACACCCCCAAACGGAGCCTAGTCGGAAACACGTGTCCGGGGGCGTGACGTCATAATACATATCACACAAGATACAAAGAACGACCTCTAAGGGTATGTTTGAAAATCCAACATCGTTGCATTAATTAAAATAGTTAAAGTTTGACATAAGTTTAAAGATAATATGCGGAAGCGAATAAAAGTTTTAGAAATTGACAACGATGTTTAAACAGTAGATAATAGCATTTCTTGAAAATCGGCCCAAAACATATGACACCAAATAGCAAGCAAAGACATCCACAGCTAAGCACCTGAGAAAAACATGCTAAAACGGTCAACATAAAGTTGAGTGAATTCATAGGTTTGAATTTAATATTAAAAGTGGACCACAAGTTCACAGTACCCAACGTGCGTTATACAGATACAAATTCACATAAAAATAATGTATTTACTGTTGCACCTAAGCTCATGACATCGAAGCTCAATTTATAAGGAAGCTTTATAAGCCGAAATAGTATTCCACGCCCTAAAGGTATCCGACCAAGATCACCTATTGAAAATCCGACATGGTATATATCCGTTTGTTCGAGACCTCCGAATCTAGTAAGCGCTACTATACCCTATAGGAAAATTACCCCAAATAGCTCTATTATCAACATCCGCGCTCACTTAACCAGTACGTCGTTAAGCAATTGATGGATCATGATAATTCCGGCATTAGTGGTCTATTTGCGACGTAGGCAACACGTACATCAGAAAAGGAAAACATAAGTAAGCTATGACCATAGTTTGAAAACAAGCAATGCTTCACACCCCCAAAATAGAAAGTTAAAAGTTAGTAAAACATGGGTATGAACTCACCTTAGCAAAATGAGCTAAAAGTATAATCACACAAGTAAAAAGATGATATAAAATCTACCGCTACCTAGAATAATAACGCGTATCAGAAACACATAATGTATGACAAGAATTACACAATATGTTCATCACCAAAATACATCCTTGTGTGTTTGCTTGGCTTGTTTAACAAAACATGATGAAATGAAATCATATAGTTCTCGTTAAGTTTCGACTTTAATCCCAAAATTACTAGTTTTAAAAGTTTCTATTATTAGGAAAGTTTTTAGTTTCGGACGATAATACCGTCCCCCTACATTGTTAAGTTTCCATAATTCAAAAAAGCACAATCGAGCCTTAATTGCCTAAACATCTATGTATTTTTCGCTAAATTCTTAACCAAACTACTATTTTAAATAACTTCTCGCTTTTTCTCAAAATATGTAACGGCGTCCTTTTAAATGAAACTAATCAATATGTATTTGGGCCCCCGGTTTACTAAATGTTTTGCTAGGGTATAAAAGTTAAAAAATGTCCGAAAGTGTCCGAATACATATTTTACTATTTACATCAAGCACACTATTGCATCCGTTTTTGTCAAAAAATTTTCAAGTTTCCATTGGCTAAACTTGGTCGTTTTAAAACTAATTTAATGTGTGATAGAAGAATAACTATCTAATCGAAACGAGCTCTCTAAAAACTATTTTTAACGCCTAATGAAAACATTTTTAGGTCGGACCTAACATTAAAACAAATTTGGATAACAAGCACTTTTTGCCAAAACGCAACCAAATCCTCCCAAACATCACAATAGTGCCAATCTACCTAATCACCATTCCACAACTAATCCACCAACAAACCAAACCAAAACCTAACCCTATTCCCTTCATTTCTATTGTTGTAGCACTCATCAACTCTCATCTCACCAAGAACAATAATATTTAACTAGTAAAAATAAAGGTAGTAATCATTTATTTATGATATCTTGTCCTTTAAAATCTTTCAAAAATTAAAACACAACATATGGAAATGTATGACTTGAACATATAAGAAAGACCATAAAAAAACCACAAAGAAAGATTCAAGAAACTTACAAACATGCAGAACAAGAAGTAATAACACAAGATCTATACCCAAAATCAATAGATCTTGAAAAACCCCAAATAATAACCAAACCCTAAACTGTAGATCTTGAAAATACTTGGAATTAAAAGAAAACCTTTTTGGAATAACCTTGGATCTTGATAAAATGAAGTATGGAATGTGCGAATCTTGGTAGAAATCAAAAGGTATGTGATTGGGAGTAAGAGTTAGTGTGTGTCAAGGCAAGAGAGCAAGAGAGGGAGAAACAATGTTTTTGGTGAGGCAAAGAATGTATGAAATGACCTAAGTCTTGCAAAGTGAGGTTTATATAGTGTGTGAACTAGGCTTTAGGATATTTTTGGAACTAGGAATGGGTGACTAGCAAATAGAGTAAACCAAGGACCTTATGGTCCTTGTGGTTCGTCCCGATGAAGCAAGGATGGGTGGGGAGTTCAAGCAAACAACTACCATGGTTCCTGACTAATTACAAATGTCCAAAGTGCATAAATGTTCTAGGTATACATTAAGTGTATAAGGCCTTTGCTTGTAGTGAGATAAAACAAGCATGTACACTATTCCTTCTTAATGCATGCATGTGATGATGTTTTGTCTTGAAAATTCAAAAGATGCTATTGATTTATTTAAGTGTGTGTATGCGTGTGTTTTGAGTATAGGGGAGGGATGAATGAAAATTTTGGCTTAACAATATGAGTTGTTAGAATACCTAGATTCGACAATCTTAGGTTTACTAGTCGAACACACAGTTGTTGTTTCTTTGGGTTTCCATTGAGAGACTCTACTTGGTGGTGTATTTGTAATTACTGTTCTTTAAACTTGTTTCCTTGTATGTACTATTTTAGTGGAAGTGATTTTAGTTAAAGGGCACTTAGTTCCAACTATAGTGAAAGTTCTTCGTGTGGGTAACCATCTGTGTCCGACATTTGTAAACACTTTACCAGTAGGTTTCCATTCATTGTTTTTAATGCTCTTAACAGACTTAGCTTTAGCACGCGCATTCACGTCATTTAAATAATCAATAGCACACATATCATGATTTGCAGAAATGATGAGGTGTCATTTTATATAATTTTCCGAGGTCATTTAACCTCCTAAATCATGCAAATATGCCCAAAATACATGCTTAATCATTTATTTTTTGTGTTTTTAGCACTTGGATGGCATTTGGAGGAAATACACGTGACTTGGACTCAATTTGGGAAGAAACAGACAAGATTTCAACTCTACATGAAAATTGATATCAAAAGGGCATACAGTGCATGGAGACGGCGTCGCAATTCCTTGCGACGGCGTCAGAAGGCTCAAGCGACGGCGTCAGGAACTTTGGCGACGACGTCAGAAGTAGCCGATTTAAAAGAAGCCCTATAAGATTCAGTGGGGCGATGGCATCGCAATTAACAAGCGACGTCGTCGCGATTGATTTCCTATATATACAAGCCCTTATTTTTCGAGGTTTAAAGAGCGAACTCGAGAGGAATAATTAGGGTATAGACGTTATAAACAGTCTTTAGGTCATTTTTAGGGTTCTCAAACCCTTTTGTATATACCACTGCTCTATGATTAATTAAAGTGAAGTTCTTTTATCCCTTTAATCTTTCGATATGTTTATGCATTGTTTGATTAAATGTTCTTTGCTTTCTATTAACATGTTAGGCTAAATTATTAGTGTTTGCTTATGATTGCATGAAACTTGATTGTACATTCCTTTTACTATTGCTTCTTGTTTGAATAGAGTTGCGCGTTAGGCTTTAGTAAACTATCTTCTTAATTGCTTTGCGAAGAATGTTTAGGAAACGTGATTGTTGTAAAAAAGATACATCCCTAATCATCATACTTACCTTGCCCTGATATGTTTGATCACATTTTAAAGTTTTGTTTTTTTTTTTGAATGCATGTAATGTACTCTTAGAGGCCTTGTAATAGTCTTTATACTACCTTACTTGTGCGTTACCTTAACGAAACATTGATTAGATGACGGGTTCATGTAATTCGTTCATGAATTAGGAAATACTTAAACATTACATCACAAGAGTGATGGGCAATAGGATTAGGAAGAGCAAACTAAGGAGTAGTGCATGATTAAGTAAACACATTTATTTACCTATACGAGTTTCCACAAAGTTAGATTCAATATAGTTTATTAGTTTAATTAGTTTAAAATCAAACCCCCTTCAAACCCGATATTTTACTTGCTTTAAATAAATTATAAAAATACAATAATAATCTTCTCTCAACCCTTAGACCTTAGTTACATTCGATTTGAGCCTACCCAAACTATTCCCCTGGAGAACAATAAAAACCCCTAAGTCTTGCCTATACTACACTGGAACGATTAAGTACTCTGCCTAGGGGTTTCTAAAACTTTTGTGATTTTGCAAAACCCACATCAAGTTTTTGGCACCCCCGCCTGGTGAGTAGTCTAGGTTTCGAATTCTATCTAGCTTAGGTCTACTCACTAGATTCCTATCCAATGATATTTTTATTTTCTTTTAATTAGCTTTCTCGTAGTCTATCTTTTCTTTGTTCCCTTTATTTGTAAAAACACTTTTGTTTATTTTGTAAATAAAGTTGTCATTTAAAATGTATAGTTATATTTATTATAATTTAGATAAATTAACATGGTTAGCTGAAACCTTAAAGAAAGGCCCCCCTTTAGGCTAGATAGTGATGAATCTCCTTTAAGATCTTACCAACTTTGGAAGAAAACTTTCTATGAGGAGGCCCTTAGAAAAAGTGACCAAATGCACCAAACTTGTGAGAAGAGGTCCCTAGCAATGACCCATAAGTTGGATGACATGATTGAATTGCCTAAGTCACAGCCTAAGAAAACATATGAGGAGGATTTAGAATGTGTGGTGGTTATGGTTAAGATGCCTAGCTACATGTCATGGTTAGGTTCTACCGATGCATATGATAAGCATATAGGTAGTCTAGGTATGATGAATAATGAGGTAGGAAATACAAGCCCACAAATTAGTCCACAAATCCTACCATCATTCGAGGAATACATACCACCCGAGACTTACCCAAAAGATGTAGAAGATACTTCAGGAACCCCAACGGAGGTAGAACCTTTGGACCACACAAAACTTGAGTATGTAGGCTTGGATACTTTTAATCATGACATTCCTCTTAGTTCTAGGGAAGTTCCTAGTTTTGATGAACCGAAGCCTCAACCAAATCCCTTACCAATTTATCCACCCTTAGATATAAGTTTAGGAGACAAAAGAGGCCCCGAACCACCTATCAAACCACATAGTTTGGATAGTTTTATGATGAAGGAAGTAGAAAATTAGACCATTCATACACCACCTTCACCTTACGTGGCGTCTTTCTATCTTAAGGATGTGTATTTCTATTGTCACCCATGTGTAGATGACCCTAAGAAACATTATGGATTTAAACCAGGTTTACTATGATCTCTAACTATGAGTTTTTTGAATTCGGAGGTGATAGAAGATGATTTCTTAGGAGAAGGATTTAGTTTACCTGTTAAAACAAAAAATTTAGAAAAGGTTAGGATTAAAGAAACACACCATTTAGAGCATATAATTCAACAACCACTTTTTCAACATAAGGCTCTTTCTTACCACCATGATGTGTATCGTTACTATCACCCATACTTGACCTTAAGTGTAAGGGAACCTCCCCTTTTAACTGTTAAATAAGAGTAGAGTAAAACTCGTGACTTGAACAAAAACAAGCGCTTCTCGGGAGGCAACCCGAGCATGTCTATTTACTTGCTTTATTTGCCTTTTATTTCTTGCATTTTAGGTGTGTCGTGTGTTTTATTCTTTATTGTTTGTTTCTACATGTTTGAATTATATGTAATCATGCTTTGTTTTGTCTTTAACCTCGTCTTAATTATAATCAAATGTATTTTGCATCAAATAAGTGTAGGGGAAAATATTCGGTTTTTAAGAACCTTTTCAAACATATAAAATAAGTAGTTTTGATTAATTCACGTCTTGTGTATCTTATGTTTGTTTTAAGTCATATGATTGTGCTAATTGTTTTTTGGCCTATGCAATTTTTTTTCCAGGAAATAACTAATAGGATATGCGTGAAAAAAAAATTTAAGAAAAAGAACAAAAAAAATTTACAAAGCCTGGAGATGGAGTCAGGATTATTCCTGACGGCGTCACGTCTCCAGCTACAGTAAAATTTGTAATTTTCCTAATCCTTGTAGAAAGCCACGATTACATTAGTACGTTCATCATATCTTTATTGCTTTAATAGTGTCTAAACTTTATAAACACGGGTTGTATATAACTATCCCGTTGAATTTTACACGTGGTGTAGTTGTTTCTTGTCTTTGATTTGCAGGTTATATTTGATAAGAAGAAGCCCGGAAGTTCTTTAGATTTTCACATGGACAATTTTTGGATGACGATTTAGCAGGTTTATCTTGTTTCTTCTCTAATATTGAGCAAAACCAGGGGAGTACTAGTTTCTTTCACTTTTTCTTATTTTTCATTTATCCGTTCGTACTTGTAGAACAGTGAGGACAATGTTCAAAATAAGTGTAGGGGAGGAAATAAAGCCTTAGAAACTATTCCTTCAAATGCATTTGCTTTATCCTTAAAACGATGAGTAATATACTAAAATGTAGTCTAGACGGAAATTTTGACCCAAATTTAAATTTTTTTATGGCACATACCGGAGAAAACTTAGTATTAATAGCGTCTCATTAGATAAGAGTTATATCACTAGCACAAAAACCTACCACTCAAAAATTCCACCAAAAAATGTGAGGTTCACCCCTAGATCTTTAGGAATTAAGCACCCATCTTTGATGCTTAGATAATTTTAACCTTTAGCTTTCTTAAGTTAAGGAATGAATAATCGTGTAACACCCCCAAAATAGGTCGTATCGGAAAGGTAACCGGGAGTGTTACTTCATAATATAATAGCACAAGATATAAGAGACCGACCTCTAATGAGTCGTTTTAAAGATAACCTCATTGATTTAATTGAAAATAAATAAGGTTTAACATTTGTCCCATAAGTTTGCATCAAAATGAAAGACATCAATTAATACAACGAGGAAAGATAGTTTGTATGCAAGTAGAAAATCCATGAATAAAATCTTGAAAAGTATGGACTCCAATGCACATTAAGAACGTCAAGCAGCTTATTCACCTGAGAAATACATGCTTAAAAGTGTCAACATAGAGTTTGTGAGTTCTTACGTTTAAGTAAGTAATAAGGCTGGTCCATAAGATTTTAAAGTGTGTAATAATGTAACACATACAATATCACAAAAAATAATTACAATTACGCTAAGCTCATGACACTGAGGCTACAACAATGTATGTGTGCAAATTTATGCAAAGAATGTGCCCGTGTAGATGTTCAACCCAAAACATCTAAAGTTCGACATGGTATACGTCCGTTAGTTCGGTCCTCCGAAACTAGTAAACGCTACTTACCCGAACGGGGATTTCAATACCAAATAGATCTATTTATAACAGTTTCTCTTACACAAAGTAATTAACGGTTCATGATAGTGGGCATAGTGGGTTATCGCTACTTAGGCTAACCTATAATCGTTGTAAAAATTAAAAAGTATTGTACTTGCGTCCTATTCTAAAACAAGTCATGTATCTCACCTCGAGATTTATAAAATAGTGATAAACATGTAAAGCGAGGCTATAAACTCACCTCGAGTAAAGGTATTGAGTTTTAAGAAAATCCACAAAGGAAATCGTCACAAAAAGTCTGGCACGCAACCTTTTTAATTGTAGGTCGATTTAAAATAATGCAAGACAAATTAAATAAAACGATGTATTTTATAATATTATATCACCATCTAATAGTTTGTGTTTTAGTTTTATAAGTCAAGATAATGTTTACGTCAAGTTTTCCATTTAATATATAAGTATACATATTTGCAACAGTTTCTAATAGCCAAAAACTAATTATAGTCTATCTCGCTCTATTCATTTTTTTTATTATTTTTACAACGTCAATTTATTTATAGTCTAGTTAGTTTATAAAATAATATTTATAAAGTTTACGACGCATATACATATTCGATAAGTGTTACTACATATTTTTCTAGAGTTTTTATAGCTCAAACAGGGCCGAAAACACAAAAAAAACCCCAAATATTTATTCTATATAGCAAATAGTTATCTAAAATGAGTGTAGGAAACCTTTCTGGAAAATAGTCCATTTTCATTGGAGTTAGAGTGTAACTTCTTCGTTGTTGACTTTCATGACAAAAGAAATGATCCTTATTTCACTCAAAAATCATTCCGAACAAGTATTATTTTATACACTTTAGCCGATTCGGACCCAAAAAGAGTTAAAACCACAATTTAAAAATCTGATCAAAATGTTTAATTATGCAAACGCTGTCAAAATAAATATGTTTTGTTAGGAATTATACTTTGAGTTGATTATGACAAAACATATTAAAGATGGAGGGCCTACAAGACAAAGTTGGAATAACATTAATGTTGATTGAAGATTAGTCAAATAGTATTTAATGCTGATTTATAGTTTCCTAATTTTATTTGATCTTATCTTGTCTTGTAAACCCTAACCCCTCTAGTATATAAAGAGGGGTAGGCGTCTAGGTTTATCATTCATTTAATTCACAATGTAAACCTAAAGGGGTGTGTGTGTACTCTAGGTGTCAAGTCTTTGTAAGACGCCTAGCTTCAGTAGCTAGCTTATTAGTAGCTTAGTAGTATAGTAAGCCTTTGTATCCTGATCAAATACAATGAAAGGCTTAATGTTTAGTAGTAACACCTTGTTCTTAATTATGATTGTATTATTTGTTATTCCGCTGGATCATGATTATGATATCCTAGATGAGCTAGATCGTGGATCAACATGTGGTATCAGAGCGGGTTGCTCTTGATATCTAGGATTCAAGGTTTTATGGTAGAAGAATGAAGAAGAAACCTAAACACGGACGCGTTTGGATCTTGAACGATGATGATGTTTATGGCTCGTTTTGGAGATTATTTGAAGAAGACATTTGATTATTACTTATTTGATGTTGTAGTTGATTTTCACAGGTTTTGTGTTCTTATCATATCTTAAAGGAGTGGTCACCTTTAAGATAACTTGTTCGTGATTATAAGGTGGTGACGAAGACTTGATGAATCTAGCAAAGGTGTACGATCTACCTTATGATGCTTACTACGTACATTTGCTATCACTTTAAGGAGTTACGTTATTGTGCTCAGTGTCTCATTTAATAGAGGAATGAGGATTTTGTCAAGAGACATAGGTCTACTTATACATTGCAGGTATGAGACTCGACGTCATGTGGATAAACAGGATATAAGACACAAGTTTGGGAAATTCAACTTCTTCAACAAATTCGTATTATTCGTTTTTCTTCATCATTGATAATTTGCTGCTTGGAGCCTACTAAGTCCATGATTCAAGAGATGGTAAACATGTTAAGGGGAAGCTTATTGTTTATTTACCATCTACATGCACTCCTACTTGATTATAACAAAAAGGGGAAGAAGTTTCATTCGTATATTAACTTCAGGGGAAGTTTATGCTTATTGGGTTTTGTCATTATCAACTAGGGGAAGATTGTTAGGAATTATATTTGAGTTGATAAAGACAAAATAATGAATGAAACAAGATGGAAACAAGAAGGACCAAAGTCGTCATTGTAGAAGTCTTCAAAAGATAAGAATTGGAAGATTCTCTCAGATTTGGTCAAAGATAAAGATAATGATTTGGTCAAAGATAAGAACAAGAACAAGATTTGGTCAAAGATAATTAATTTGGTCAAAGATAATTAATTTTATCATTATTATCTTTATTAGTTTCCATGTAAACCTTGACTCCTTATACTATAAAAGGAGGTCTAAGGTATGTAGTTTAATTATCCATCATAGTTAGATCTCTCCAATGAGAGTCTAATAGTTAGCTTATTAGTTTATGTAATAGTTCATAGTCGACTGATTAAAGTCGAATAGTTTATAGTTTATTAGTTTATGAATAAAAACCTTGTTCATAACATTGTTGTTCTTATTTGTTATTCCGCTGCGTGATCAATGTTATGATATCCTAGATGGGCAAAACGATCTATGAAGCCTACAATTAGGTTTCAACAATTGGTATCAGAGCGGGTTGCTCTTGATATCTAGGATTCAAGGTTTTATGGTAGAAGAATGAAGAAGAAACCTAAACACGGACGCGTTTGGATCTTGAACGATGATGATGTTTATGGCTCGTTTTGGAGATTATTTGAAGAAGACATTTGATTATTACTTATTTGATGTTGTAGTTGATTTTCACAGGTTTTGTGTTCTTATCATATCTTAAAGGAGTGGTCACCTTTAAGATAACTTGTTCGTGATTATAAGGCGGTGACGAAGACTTGATGAATCTAGCAAAGGTGTACGATCTACCTTATGATGCTTACTACGTACATTTGCTATCACTTTAAGGAGTTACGTTATTGTGCTCAGTGTCTCATTTAATAGAGGAATGAGGATTTTGTCAAGAGACATAGGTCTACTTATACATAGCAGGTATGAGACTCGACGTCATGTGGATAAACAGGATATAAGACACAAGTTTGGGAAATTCAACTTCTTCAACAAATTCGTATTATTCGTTTTTCTTCATCATTGATAATTTGCTGCTTGGAGCCT
This sequence comes from Tanacetum coccineum, assembly GCA_026074375.1. NCBI lineage: Eukaryota > Viridiplantae > Streptophyta > Magnoliopsida > Asterales > Asteraceae > Tanacetum > Tanacetum coccineum. The sequence continues at coordinate 89,612 of BQNB010000139.1, read as the reverse complement.
ACTAAGTCCATGATTCAAGAGATGGTAAACATGTTAAGGGGAAGCTTATTGTTTATTTACCATCTACATGCACTCCTATTTGATTATGACAAAAAGGGGAAGAGTGCATGGATTCAGGGGAAGTTCTTCATCTATATTAGCTTCAGGGGAAGCTTGTGCTTATTGGTTTTGTCATTATCAACTAGGGGAAGATTGTTAGGAATTATATTTGAGTTGATAAAGACAAAATAATGAATGAAACAAGATGGAAACAAGAAGGACCAAAGTCGTCATTGTAGAAGTCTTCAAAAGATAAGAATTGGAAGATTCTCTCAGATTTGGTCAAAGATAAAGATAATGATTTGGTCAAAGATAAGAACAAGAACAAGATTTGGTCAAAGATAATTAATTTGGTCAAAGATAATTAATTTTATCATTATTATCTTTATTAGTTTCCATGTAAACCTTGACTCCTTATACTATAAAAGGAGGTCTAAGGTATGTAGTTTAATTATCCATCATAGTTAGATCTCTCCAATGAGAGTCTAATAGTTAGCTTATTAGTTTATGTAATAGTTCATAGTCGACTGATTAAAGTCGAATAGTTTATAGTTTATTAGTTTATGAATAAAAACCTTGTTCATAACATTGTTGTTCTTATTTGTTATTCCGCTGCGTGATCAATGTTATGATATCCTAGATGGGCAAAACGATCTATGAAGCCTACAATTAGGTTTCAACAATTGGTATCAGAGCGGGTTGCTCTTGATATCTAGGATTCAAGGTTTTATGGTAGAAGAATGAAGAAGAAACCTAAACACGGACGCGTTTGGATCTTGAACGATGATGATGTTTATGGCTCGTTTTGGAGATTATTTGAAGAAGACATTTGATTATTACTTATTTGATGTTGTAGTTGATTTTCACAGGTTTTGTGTTCTTATCATATCTTAAAGGAGTGGTCACCTTTAAGATAACTTGTTCGTGATTATAAGGCGGTGACGAAGACTTGATGAATCTAGCAAAGGTGTACGATCTACCTTATGATGCTTACTACGTACATTTGCTATCACTTTAAGGAGTTACGTTATTGTGCTCAGTGTCTCATTTAATAGAGGAATGAGGATTTTGTCAAGAGACATAGGTCTACTTATACATAGCAGGTATGAGACTCGACGTCATGTGGATAAACAGGATATAAGACACAAGTTTGGGAAATTCAACTTCTTCAACAAATTCGTATTATTCGTTTTTCTTCATCATTGATAATTTGCTGCTTGGAGCCTACTAAGTCCATGATTCAAGAGATGGTAAACATGTTAAGGGGAAGCTTATTGTTTATTTACCATCTACATGCACTCCTATTTGATTATGACAAAAAGGGGAAGAGTGCATGGATTCAGGGGAAGTTCTTCATCTATATTAGCTTCAGGGGAAGCTTGTGCTTATTGGTTTTGTCATTATCAACTAGGGGAAGATTGTTGGGAATTATACTTTAAGTTGATTATGACAAAACATATTAAAGATGGAGGACCTACAAGACAAAGCTGGAATAACATTAATGCTGATTGAAGATTAGTCAAACAGTATTTAATGCTCAACTAAAAGATAAAGATCAACATTAATGCTGATTGAAGATTAGTCACATTTTTCTTAGGTCTACAAGTCAAACAGAACAAGGGAGGAATCTTCATATCTCAGGACAAGTATGTAGCTGAGATACTCAAGAAATTTGATCTTGTAAATGTGAAAGCTGCAATAACTCCCATGGAGACCAAGGTGCCTCTGACAAAGGATGAGGAAGCTATTGATGTAGATGTACACTTGTACAGATCCATGATAGGTTCCCTCATGTACTTAACTGCCTCTAGACCTGATATAATGTATGCAGTATGTGTTTGTTCACGTTTTCAGGTAACTCCAAAGACTTCTCATCTCAATGCTGTCAAGAGAATCTTCAAGTATCTTAAGGGCAAACCAAACTTGGGCTTATGGTATCCTAGGGAATCACCCTTTGACTTGGAAGCATTCTCTGATAGTGATTATGGTGGGTCCAACCTTGACAGGAAATCCACAACAGGTGGTTGTCAATTTCTTGGACAAAGACTTATCTCATGGCAATGTAAGAAACAGACAATAGTGGCTACTTCAACAACTGAAGCTGAATATGTAGCTGCTGCAAATTGCTGTGGACAAGTATTGTGGGTTCAAAATCAATTACTGGACTATGGTTTCAATTTCATGAATACCAAAATCCACATTGACAACGAAAGCACAATCTGCATTGTGAAGAATCCAATATATCATTCCAAGACAAAGCACATCGAGATACGTCACCACTTTATAAGAGATTGTTATGAGAAGAAGTTCATAAGTGTGGAGAAAATTCACACAGACCTTAATGTAGCTGACCTTTTGACTAAACCTTTTGATGGACCACAATACAATTAATTGGTGGTTAGCATTGGTATGATAAACTCATAGCTACATTTAAGGGGAGGCTTAGTTGGTATGAGAAAACCATAGCTAAGTAGTCATTAATACTGTTAGTTAGTTCATTTTAATTCTGGTAGTTAAGCAGTATTAATTCGGGTAGATTATTTTCATTAATTATGTCTATGCACTCTCTTGCAATATGGTTTTCTTTGTTTCAAACTAATTTGTTTTTGTAGGCATAGCATGGATGTGCAGATGAAAGGCAGGTGTGATACGGTTTTAGCTTTTATACATCTTTAGTAAATACTTAATTCTGGTAGCATAAGAGTTAATTCGGGTTGATTCTTAATTAATTATGTTTGACCAACATTAAGTCTGGTAGTGAAATTGTTAATACTGGTAGGTTATTATTAATGCTGGTTGCGGGAAATTTGACTTTCTTCTGTTTTATCACTGTTTAAATGTTACCGTTACAGATTTTTATGCCGCTATTTTTTTTTCTTAGAGAATATATATATAGATAAAGTTTGATTTCTCTTTCATACTTATCTTTTTATTGCTATCTCCTTTTCGCAAAGTAAAAATCTTCTTTAATTTCATAACAAAAATCGTCAAGCGTCCTGTTACCAGCATCTATAACCTCACTCACATCAAAACCCAAGTACACATTGGAAATGAAAATTATTTTTATAAGGTGCGGTTTATTAGTCGGTTATGTATAAAGGTTTACTCAATTGGCTAGGTTTTATAAAACTTGAGGTATGCAAGTAAATATGAATAATAAATATATTATAGAATAATATTATATTAATATAATTAGATAGGGGGCCGATCGATTTTGGTTAAAAATAAGGGTTTAAGGTGCGAATTTGATAAAACTAGAAGTATAGAGGGATTAGGATTGCAATTAAGATATTTAGTAAAAACCTAAAACATAATTTCTTCCTCCCTATTCATATCCCACGAAATTATGTAGCCCCCAACAAAAAAAGAACATATTTTGCCTCCATTGTTGATCAAGAAAAGCTTAGGATTTGTTAAGGTTTTTGCGTAAAAAGGTAAGTGTATTAACCTTCATTAATCTTTTAATTCATGTAACATTAATTATGGTGGATTAGGGTTTTATAAAAATACATATCATAATGATTAATTAGTGTTGTAATTATGATTAGAGTTGAATTTGGGTCAAAATCATGCAAATTACATGTTAGGGTTTTCATGAAATCTTGATTTAGGGTTGAGCAGAATTAGGGTTGTGTTCACGAGCGATTTTCTCCATGATGGAGAATGATATTGAATCGATTCTTTTTTTTAAATTGTAGTACTCTGAGTCTTCTTTCAACAAAACCCAGCCTCAAGAGTTTTTATGGTCGGGAAGGTTGTCAAATTGAATTTTAAAATATAATTGGAGCAAAACAGTGAATTTTCTGACGGGCTTTTCAGTTAGGGTTGATTATCTAAAATACCTAGACACCTTTTCAAGGGCTAATTTTCACGTGGAAGTAAGTTCATATATTGTGTGTGACCTCTGATTTTTGGCTAAGTATGTGGTGGTGTTTAAAAGAGGTTAGCTACACAACCAAACTTTTGGGTACTGTATTTTTGGGTAAGCACTGGACATCCTTGTGTTCATAAATTTCTAAAATGTATTTTACAAAAAGAGTAGACCTATGGGGGGAATTTTTAGGGTTCATACGTCATATGGTGAAGGCTTGTTTAAGATTTCGCCAAGAATTATAAAGATGTAAAAGTGGTGCGTTTAGGGCGTGCAAGTGAGTCTAAAAATTATGATCAAAATGAGAAAGTTTATAATTGTAAGAATCAAGAGTAATATAATATGTTGAAGATTTTTTTTGTTTTTTTGGGAAAGATATAAAATAAGTATTAGAATCCATTATAGTTGAGGTTACCTCATTCTGGAGTGAATTCCTAAGTGATGGTTATATTCGTATGTTTGTTGTTTAGATCTTTATGAAGCTTCTTTGGAATCTTTTGGATTAAGCTAAGCAAAGGTGAGTTTCATAGTCCACGTTACCGTTTTAAACTGGGGATGAAATGATGCTATAGTATGAAAATGTAATAATTACTGTGAAATTGTGTTTATAAGTGGATGTATGGACTTTATGTGGGCTATATATGTTAATGCTACATGTTGTGATGTTAATACGCTCCATGGCTTAGTGATCAATTGGTGTGGGTTTTGTGGTATGCTCCATGGCTTAATGATCAATTGGAGTGGTTTTGTGGTATGCTACATGGCTTAGTGATCAATTGGATTAGTTCTGCGATTGAGACATCTCGTAATCGTGAATGGTATTGGTTTGATTGGATTTGATTTGGTTTACCATGATAGCTTTTATGAAGTTTCATTTATTGGTCATGCAGTGTATTTATTTATCACAGTAATGATTCAATTGATTTATTTTCGTGTCTTAAACCTATGACTCTAACCAACCATTGTGTTGACGTTTTTAAGCATCATTTTCAGTTATTCAGTGTGATCTAATGATTCTAGAGAAGTGGCTATAGAGCCTAAGCTTGCATGTGGAACTCTCTTATTGGCTTTTCATTCTATAACTTATGTTTGTGGATTATTGTTGTTTGGGGATTGTTGATTTGGTTGGGTTTATGTTTCGCGCGTATTACAATTACTTAATAATGCAAGACTCCTTTATCATGTGATGGTATAGTTTTAATGAACACATAGTGTCCCCTGTAGTTAATCCTTTTTCCTTTTAGGTTTTCTTCTATAGTAACGCAATGTTGTTGTGACGATATCCCATGGGTTGTTGTCACCTCCGTGCTTCCGCCTTGGCGGTGTATAATAATTTCTACTCGTAGATAAGTTTAGTACTGTTAGTTTCCAAGTTAGTACTGCAAACCAAACTTAGTACTGTTAATGACCGTTAGTACTGTATGAGGCATAACAAAATTTTAAATTAAGAGCCGAGTTTTTTTGGGAGATATTTCTGCAACACCTAGCTTATAAGGTTTCATGATAAGCTCAAATCTTTTATAGTCAGTGAATATAAAATCTTTTACTTCTCATAAAAGTACAGATTATTAATCAACTTTTCATTCATCAAAATGGAAAATTTAGAGTTTTGCGACAAACATAATATTATAATTGGAACCAACAAGATTGTAAATTGGGAATATATCTTGCTGGGAATGACAGAAGCAAAAGATTTTGAAGTCTGCAAGATTACAAAAGCATATGGAAGTTCAAGCTTTCATGGAGACATTCAAGCATTGTTAAGAAGACTTGATATACAAGAATTAAGTCAACTCTACAGCTTGGTTCAAGAAAGATTTAAAGATCATCCACTTGAAGGTCATGATTTATGATCTATAGGGGAATCTTAGAGATGATAATAGATCCGAAGAAGAAAGATGACATATGGTTGAATCAACAGTATTAGGAGTTGCTGAGATGGAAATTACATGAATACAGTGGTGTTCACTCTTTGTTCTTATAAGGTACATCAATACAGATCAACATGTTAGTATAAAAGAAGTATCCACTAAAGAAGGCTATCTTAGAAAAGATGATCAACTTGAAGATTGAAGCAGAAGAAGATAGTAATATGGAAATTGAGCTTATAAAGTTTATCAAATCTCATATTGCAGAACAAAGTTAGTTATGAAGAATTTTTGAAAGCTAACAAGAAAGGAAGCAAAAGTGTTTGAAAGAATCCTCTTAAAATCAAAGAGCTTTAATTCAAGAAACTTAAGATTTAAAGGTAAATCATAAGTTTAGGGAGATTGTTTGGGAATTGAAAAGCTATCTACAAGATAATGTGTCTGAAAGGACTTAAAACTCTAGTAGTAAAGTTAGTATTGCTAGTTCTAGTTAGTACTAGTGTTATAACAATGTTAGTACTTGTCAGTATAATAGTTAACCTGTTAGTTAGTATATTAGTGCTGCTTATGAGATATGTATGAGATAAATTAGGAATAGATATGCATGATCTCTGCATAATCTCCTAACGCGTTTTGTAAGCCTATTAGGGTTTTTCTTAGTGTAAAAAGGAACTCTACGGCATAGTTTAGACATATCTCTTTTCATATACTTTCATAGACTCAATTCAAATAATAGTTAGAGTCATCATTGTAAGCAAACCAAATAGTTGTTTTGTGGTTTCTTCAATATATTGAAACATTTTGAAGTTCTGTGTTCATAGTTTGATTTGTTTACTTCTGAGTATATAAAGATTAATTCTGCATAGTCTTTAAATATACACACAATGATTTTACTATTCATATTGTTTTAGATCTATCTAAGATAACAAGATCCATTGATTGGAACCAACATGCGATCTCACCAAGGGATTTGAGCACAACAGCCGAACAAAGCAATATATTCAGCTTCTGTACTGGATACCGCAGTGCTTTTCTGGCTTTTTGATAACCAACTTATAAGTCTATCTCCCAAAAATTGCAGACTACCAGATGTGCTACGGCGTGTATCTTGACAACCAGCATGATCCACATCTGCAAATGCTGTAGAGTCAATGAAGAATCCTTTCGATATTATAGTCCTTGGATTTAATGTTCCTCTTAGATACCGAAGATCCTTTTACTGCATGTAATGCTTTTTGGTAGACAGAGCTTAATACCTATGGCACACATGCATATAGAAAATTGTAGGTCAGTCTAAGCTGCGGAGAATAAAGGAGGATCCTATCATACCACGATAGTGTGACGATCAACGGCATTCCCTTTTTACCTCATACAGTTTGGATTTTTCTACATGGAGGAACCACTGGTTTACAAGAGTCAAAACCATAATTTCATTAAGGATTCAATGCATATTTAACTGGTAAATAAGATGCCTCTAGGATTTTGAAAAATCTGTAGTCCTAAGAAAAATGAGATTTTGCCCATCATTGACATCTTAAATTTTAAACACATGATTTTAGCAAATATGTCACAAAGTTCAGGTGTAGATGCAGCAAAGATAATATCATTGACATATACTTGTACTAGAAATAATTCTTTTCCTTCCTTACGGATGAACAGAGTAGGATCCACTGAGCCTTTGGAGAAGTCTTAGGATATCAGGAACGAAGACAACATGTCATACCATGCGCGTGGAGCTTGTTTCAACCCATAAAGAGCTTTCTTTAGCTTGTACACATGATTGGGGTTATTTGAATCCACAAAACTGTTTGGCTGACTAACATAAACCTCTTCCCACAAATTACCATTCAGAAACGCAGTCTTGACATCCATTTGGTAAATGACCATGTTCATGTGAGCGGCAAACGCGAGAAAAATCCTTATAGCCTCTAATCTTGCAACCAGAGCAAAAGACTCTTCAAAAAATCAATTCCCTCTTCTTGACGGTAACCACGAGCCACTAATCGAGCCTTGTTCTTTAGAATACCTCCTAGTTCGTCTAGCTTCACTTTGTAGATCCACTTTAAAGTAATAACCATAACTTTTTCTAGTCAGGATACGAGCTCCCATACTTCAAGGCATTCGAACTCATTGAGCTCTTCTTGCATTGCTTCGATCCAGCAGGATTGAGTCAAAGCATCTTTATACGTCTTAGGTTCAACAGCAGTGAGGAAAGCATCGTAGTAACAGAAAAGAGCTTGCTCATGTAACTGCAGCCTTGTGGAAACTGGTCTATCGAGTTCACCGATTATATTTTCCAGTGGGTGATCCTTAGTCCATTTGCTATTGTGTTCAGAAATTTTGTGATTGTGATGCACTATTATATGAATAGAATCCGACAATAAAGATTGATCAGAAGGGATTTCTGGAATTAGGATACCAAAGTACGGATCATTACCTATATGTGCAACTTCAATATCATGATTGTCTTCTGAATGACGGAAGGTTGAGTTTCGAGTGTTGTTTGAGAGTTACTTGGTGATGGTGCATCTTGGTCAACTGTTGTTGAGGAAGGTGAACCGGTTGATACAGCGAGAACCGGAGCAACTACTTCATCAATTGGAGCAATGACTTTAGGATCTGGGAGATCAACACTTGGTGGAGGAGTGAGTAGTTCATCAAACAGTGGTTGAAACAATATATCCCAATCAGTTCTTGAAGGTGGTACAAACGGTGTTAAAGGATGAGGGTTTGGCACGAGTCCTGAACTAATTGTTGCAGGAGTCATTTCATGAAGTGCGGGTCCTGAACTGCTGTGTTCAGAAGCCATTCCAGTCAGCTCATCAAAATCTACATGAATTATCTCAATGATTCGTCTAGTACGTCGATTGTAAATTCGAAATGCTTTCTTTGTGGGTGCATAACCAATGAAAATACCAATATCAGCCTTCGGTTGTAACTTTCCCAAATTCTCACTATCATTTGTCGGATAGGAGAGTGCACCAAATACATGGAAAAATGATAAGTCGGGAGGCTTGTCATGTAAAAGCTCATATGGTATTTTGCCGTAATGAAGACATACGATGGAACAATTTTGGGTGTAACATGCGGTAGCAACTGCTTCTGCCCATAAGAATAACAGAGCTTTTGCATAAATCAATATTGTGCGGGCAGCTTCAATAAGCGTGTGATTATGTCTTTCAACGACACCATTTTGCTGTAGAGAGCGAGCAACAGATATTTCATGAGAGATGCCAATCTTCTCATAATATTCACGCAAAGTTTGATTAACAAATTCAGGTACATTATCTGTTCTGATTTTGCGGACAGTCACTTGAAGCCGCACTTGGATCATCTTAAGAAACATGATTATGAAATCTGGAGCTTCATCTTTTGACCTTAAGAACTTAACCCATGTGAATTGATAGAAATCATCAACAATGACAAGGATGTAATTTTTTCTATTAACACTTGCAACACGCATTGGTCCACAAAGATCCATGTGCAAAAGATAGAGTTTTTCTTGGTTGGTGTCTTCAGATTTAGGTTTGTGGGGTTTCTTCTTGCTTTTGCCCATTTCACAAGCAGAACACAGATGGTCTTTTTCAAATTTAAGCTTAGGGATACCTCGTACAAGACCGTGTCTAGCTAAATGGGTGATGGCACCAAAGTTTAGATGAGACAGACAAGAATAAACAATCGAAGTATCACGGTTAATCAAAGATTCCACAAAATCGGACTCAACATTAACACAATTATTATCACAATTAGGCACATCACACGTATCGTCGAAAATACCCTCGAACTCACTTGGGATTGGGACAAGGTTCTCAATACTAGACTTTATTACTTCGTCTGATTCTGTTGCTGGAATAGTGTCGAGATGCTCATCCCACTATACTATAGGTTAATCAGGGGTCACTTCTGTTATCGGTAATTCGTGTTTGATGCTAAAAGGAATTATAATCATCCATCGTCATCACAAGTAACAGAAAGCATGTAAAGACAGCAGCATAAATACGTTTCTTCTTCGTAAGCTTGCTAAAATCCTTTTTTCGAACTTCGCTTCCCATATATTAAATTCTTGCTTAAGTTTCGAATTCTAATCTCACAAATATCTCTCTCGTATTTCTTCCATCAATCACCTCGCCTTCAAATCTTATTATAACCCAAATCAATTATGATTTCTTTAATTTTGAATCAACTAATTGCTCCCTCATGGCCTCATTTCCTCAACTCATATCCTTTATTTCCTTCTCATCTCTTATTATCTCTCAAATTTTTCTTCCCATTTTATATTAAGGAACTTGTAGATTTCCTTGGATGATTCGACACGGAGTCTTGTGGGGGTTGTGGATGGTGAAATCCGAAGGAATCATAAACTCGAATTAGGTTCATAATAACGTTAACATTGATCGATATGACATTGATAATCATAGTGAGGACCCCCGCAATAAGCACAACAAAGATAATGTTGATAATAATTATCATTAAAGTTTTGATTGTAACACGGCTCTTGTTCATAGACAAACGGGAACTGTGATGAACAATCATAACCATAATGAGCATTATTTTCACATAACTCACACAAGTAAGTCTCAAACTAGGGTTGTGGAGGTGGGTAAGAAAAATTTGGAGAATTATCAACAAAGTTAGGCTTTGAAACATGAGGTAATGAATAGCATGACGGATCTAAACTTGGTAAAGTTTGTGGAATTTCATTAATGGTTTGATTGCATTGTTCTGGATTAGAAATAATTGGAACTTTTGGTGGACAATTATAACCGAAATGAGCACCTTTACCGTACAAAAATATACAAAATGCAATCGTTGACAAAAAATTCCATCTAATGAATCACCGCACTCATAATAACAATTATGGTCAATCCTGTGAGGATCCTTGCGAAGGACATTACATCGGGTCTTGATTACAACGAATGGGCTCCGAATATCATTAACAACGTTGGAATTGTCATCGATGATTTCGGAAGTATCTTTAAAGTCTATGAAAATATCCATTTTCAACACAATACGCAAGCAAATCTTCATCGAATTTCTTTCGTAAAAATGCACATCCACGACAACTCGGACCATCAACCGGGGTTCCACATCTTGCACAACGCGGAGAAGGTACGGGAGTAAGGATCTTGTCTTCAAAACTTCCTATCGAACAACATTCTTTAGTGTACAAACTTCCACAGTCAGCATGTCTTTGATAGCGTAAAAGGGATTTTTGAACAAAAAAAAAAAAAAAAAATAGAGAAAAAAAAAAAATCGATGAGACGCCATAAGAATTAAACAATATAGAGAGATAAGAAGAAAGAATTAAACGGATAAGAGGAAAAAGAAGAATATTTTTAGGTTTTGAAAATAATACATAAGGAAATAAAAATTAAAATAAGAAAGAAAATATATATATATATATATATATATATATATTATTTTATTTTATTTTTTTTGGATTTTTATAAAGAAAATAAAATGGAAATAAAAATATTTTTGGATTTTTTTTAAGATAAAAGAAAAATATTTTTGGGTTTTTTTTTTAATATTTATATAGGAAAAAGAAAAATAATAAGAAGAAAAAATATTTTTGGATTTTTATATTAATTAGTACGAAAAATACACCTTCCCGAAGAAAGATCTCAAAGGCTCGAACACGAACAATCCCGTAGAAATCGCTACACCTTTCCCCGGCAACGGCGCCAAAAATTGATCCGTCCAAATCAATACATATAATATATATATAATATATAATATAAGTAATAATAAGGATAGAAACAATTATAGTATAGTATAGTATTTCCGTCGGGTTAAGAAATTCACTTTTAACCAAAGCGAAATCTCAAAAAAAAACCTTCTGGGTCGTTTCCCTATCGGTGAGTAAGGTGAATGGTAAATTCTAAGTTTCGAGTTGTAATTCGAGTTGAATTAGCATAAAAGTATTTTTGATTTGGTTTTCTATTTCTAAATCTACTAAAAGGGAAAGCATATAAAAGGGAAACTAAACTTTTGGTTTTAAACTATTTTTTTTAACTAAAAATTAAACTAGTATTTAAAACTACAAGATTATACTAAAAATGATCTAAAAATATAAATGACTAAAATGCTTGCTAAGTGACGTGAAATGTTCATTAAGTGCGGGCTTAGGTTTAACTAATTAAAATGACAAGTAAAATGAAATGCTTAAAAATAAATGACAAGAAATTAACAGTCGCATTAAAAAGTAATTGACTGGAATGTAATATCGAAAAGACATACTTTATGACTTAAATATTTTTTAAATCTTTTTTAACCCGCACCTAACTCCAATCACAGTTTCACTTTAGCAAAAATCACTAATAAATCTACTCACCTACTCATAATGATATAAAAACTAAACATTTTAAAATATAAAAAGGTTACACTAAGCATTGACATACAAATCAAAAGAGACACCATAAAATAAAACAATAAAACTAGCACTAATAAAATTGAAAAAAGAGAGAGAAAATGAAAACCGGAATTGGAAACGCCGCATTAAACGATAACCACCCGAATATTTAGCTAAAACAACTAATAAAAGTCGTCTAGCTAAATAAACCCTAAGCCCTGCCTCATGAGTTGCCGGCTACCAAAAAGTCACAACACAAAACAACTCTTAATGTAAAACAGTTAACATTGCAATTTAACAACTAAACATTTAATGCAATCAATCTGCAGATCCAAACTCGGGACCTAATCAAATTTATAACAAAACAAACTAGCCTAATAGTGCAAAAGAAAAACCCAAGTTATATCAATGAGGCCCAACCAGAGCTAAACAAAAGGCGCCAAATTAGTATTAATCAAATAAAACTCAAAACCATAACAAACCAACGCATTCAGTTCAAAATCAAGTAAGAAGCAACATATTAATTTCTCTCAATAAGCTTAAAGCATGAAATCAAAATAAGCTCACACGATTAAACTAACAAAATAAGCATTAATCACTTTCAAAATTATTGAGTCGATTATCTTAAAACATTTTACATAAGCAAACTAGTCTAAGAAAATAACAAGATAAGCACATGAAATAAGTAGTAAATAAAACATAGGATAAGCATTAAGCACTCAAACGAAACAAATTACCAAACGAATAAGAAAATAAGCTCATAAAATTTGATCTAGCACTTTAAGCTACGAAATCTTAGCTTATAGAATAAGCTCTCATGAAACAAAAATAAATGAACCAATAAGCACCAAATAAGCTAACCAAGATTTATATTCAACTTCAAACCAAAACTATTATATTATATTAAAAAGCTTGAGACAAGAGTATGTAAAGGGAACAATTAGCATAAAATATGGAAATAAGCAATTACATTTATGAATTAAGCTAAAAATATAAAAACTACACTAAAAAATAAAACTAACTAACTAACTAGATGAGGAAAAATGAGAGGAGTGGGTACAATTTATAAGGGACCAAGGGGTGAAAGTGTAAAATTGCACTAATCATTTGAGTATTGAGTGGCCAATCATTGGCGTTGATTTTCCCTCACACGGATCGTCATTTTATTTCATGTAGATCCAACTAGTATTGAGATGCCGCGTGTCCCTTTTGCATAGCTTTATTTCAACGCTTCATTTTCCCTCGTTGGATCATAATGCATAAATGATCACTCTCATTCTTTATTACTTTGAAAATGAATTGAGATAGTAGAGACACGTGTGCCAATTCTACTCGCCCCTTTTATTATAGTGGTACCTCACGTGACTGGGTATAAATTAATTTAAAGTCACGTGAGCCATTTGCAACTTTCCATCTCAATTAATATTTCATACTTGTGCCTCTTCAATTATATGAATCACATGGGCTGAGGTTTTACTAAATGGGCCTCAGCTTC